>JAQFXU010003579.1:0-15848 GCA_034693705.1 Spatulosminthurus flaviceps | reverse complement strand
ATCGTTTATGCATAATTTGATACCAATCTTTTATGAAGAAAAAACCGTTCCAAAATTATTACATAATTGTTTGAAATGTATGCATAACTTATGCCAATTGATTATGGATAGCCGGTTTTCCCGTCGGGAGGTTATTCAAACGATTCGGATGAATTTTTTTTAAAATCTTTGTTTGACAGAGAGTCCCACTTGGACAAACGGAAAATAAGGAGAAGAGATAGAAAAATTTTTACAAGGATTGTGACCCGGACATGACTGATCGGTTAAAGTCCTCAAACTTCCGACAACGAAGAGAAAACAATTAGGTCCAATGGGATTTAAATTTATCAAAAAAAGAAACGCAAACGTCGGCCACATTAGCATTTGTTAATGGGGAACATTTGCTCAAGCTATTTACACTACAGGAATTTTAACAATAATTTTTCTACTTCTATGTACTTCTTCACCTTTCTTGAACAATATTTGCTCTTATTTTGAATCACTAAACATATGAAACAACTAAATATTTTAAGTCACGCATGTGGAAGTTTACATGAAAAACATAAAAACCAATGGGTAAATATTGACCGACGTTGTCTGGGGAAAATCAAGCCGATACTACCGTGTTTTAAGAAATTCTCTACAGATGGAGCAAGTTTCCTTCTATGTGCTTCTCTTTTCATGATAATTATTTGCAACAATTTTGAATTATGAGCCAATTAACATATTATTTTAACACAGGATCGAGGACATATTTGCTAACACAAAGTAGGGGGAAAATATGAAAACCAACGGATTCACTTGATTGTATTGCAATAAGAAGGGGAGTCGAAACCATTTTCGAAGTAGGGGGACAATTTTGAAAAATCTTCCAAATTCGTATAATGAATTATTCAATTTTTCGTTTCTTTTAAGTACGAATTTTGGTTTCCAATAATATAACGGCAATAAGAATTGAATGACTTGTTCCCATGGTTTATGTCAATATTCAGGGAAGATAGTTTTATTGCTACTCGATGTACTGGATTTAGCCATGTCTGTAATGCTGCCAGGCATTCTCTTTATCGGAGCGTCATACTTATTTTCAGGCTCATTTACATATTAAATTTTTGATACTCTTTCATGCTTATTTGCGAAAAAATGTAATTTTTAGGAACATGATTGGACAGAAACCGCTCATTACATTTACATTGCATTGTTTAAACCAACATGGTTTGATGTCACAGGCCTTGGTAAGACAAGTGTCGCTTCCTATAATAACCATTAACCCCGTTCAACTTGATTTCCTTTATAATCCCGAATTAACAGGACATACAACGTGTATGCCTAAAATGTCAAGTTACCACATACCTACAATAATAACGTACCACATACAAGATATTTGAGCCCATAGCTATGACAATATTGAATTTTATGCTTCCGTATTTTAACAAAATTATTGTGAATGAACCACTCTTTTAAATATTGCATGTATTTCATTGAGGTGATACAATAAGTGAACACTGCTGGTTAAAATTGACCAATCAACTGGCAATTTCTATTCCAATTTATGATACCCCTTTAAAATCGAGCTCCAATCATAAATAATTGGTTATGCTATTCAATAAAATCCGCTTGAAAATTGCCCGGATTTTATTGGGATTGAAATAATTATTGCAGCTACTCTCATTACCTTTACAAAACAATGTTCTACACGACAAACGAGCATCCTTTTAAATGTATCAACCTGAATGTGAACCATGAATAAGGAGAAATTGCAATGAAGGAAGAGGAAATTCAAAAGTAATAATTATACCCCCAATTTCAAAAAACGTGCAAGAACAATGGAACACAAATTATATCCCCATTGACATTTTTATTTTATAGTGAGTGCTGTGAGTTCGAGGAATCTACTCCTTTCTTCCATTGCATTGTACAAACAGAGATCCTCAGAGCAACAGACCAGAACTGTGGGTAAAGAATCTTGCAAAATAAATTTCCTCGAGAATTTTTGAGGAATTCGCTCGTAAATGCTCAAACCATTAGGTGGAAGAAAACTGTAGGAATTTAATTTTCAAGTTGCTAAAAGCAGTTCTCTAAGAAATTCTAAGTTAATTTCTCACTTAAATCATAGGCACAAAGGAAATCAAAGTTTTTTTAGCGCTTATTTCTCCAGATGATGGTTTGAACAAAAGGGTGTACTTACACGGCATGAAAAATGTATTTGAAATACATTAATTTTTTTTGCAAAATGGAAGTTGGTCCCTTTCCAGCTTACATATTCTTGATGGACTGAGTTGTCAATTGAGGGCTCCAACTAAACTACACAAATTCCTATGGGTGCTATTCTACCTCAAACAAATACATATTCCGAATTGCTTTATCCATCTATTGCTTAGTACCTTTGACCTCCTCCACAAACAACACAACAATTTATGGCTTGACATTTCATCTTTTGTTAATCGTGGGGAGTGGCTGTGTAGTCACAAACGCAGGTATGACAAGTATCCGACACCCGGGGGTCTCCATGAGGATTGTCAATTTCATTTTCGAACAAAGCAAATACAATATGGTAAGTACAATAATAAATTCTGTAGGTGAAGCCCTGTACTTACTAGTATATATTTTTTATGAGTTTCGTTAATTCCTAATAATTTGCTTATTTCACAGAAGTTAATAGAAAGTTTCGGAATGGGATGAAGGAACTCAAAGGATTTTCGGGACGGGAATTCTTTGCAGTGTATTTTCCACTCATCATAACAATTTTTTTATTTGGCTACTTCAAGTGTCAGTTAGTATTTTCTGCACCAAGCTACACTGGTACCAGTTACTTCCCGAGCCTTGGAAAAATCTTCTTACATTCATCCTTCTTTTGGTCCAAGAGATCTTTCTTCTGGAATCAATGTGTGCCGGACTTGTAGTCAATCTGGAGAATATCGTCTTATTCTTTGAGAATATTGGACGTGAGCTGAAATTGGAAGTGGATTCGGTCGGGTATGATTTTTAGGGAGGAATTTACAAAACTGTAGCTATGGCATTTACATATAATTTTCTTCCAGGTTAAACTTGAGATAGCTTTTGTTCAATGAGAAACTTTGTTGCTGGAAGGAGGAAGAAGAAGAAAATCCAATCACTTGAAATCGTACAAGGTAGATTTATGGCGTGCCGAAGAATAGAATTGCTTGTGAAGATCTTCAATAGCGGATACTCCAGTTCCATCTACATTGTAAAAATAACCTTACTCTTTGTCTGCATATCAGTCAATTTCATTGCCATCAGATCTTTTTCCAATCATCCGGAAGTATCAGTATTTTTCCTCACCCTGGCTCAATAGGAATTCAACGTTTATCTGGCCCAGTTATTGGGAGAGCTTTTAAAATTCCAGAGTATTTTCGAGTACTTCAAGTGGAGTTAAGGAAAAACGCCAGGATTTCTTCTTGGAACTCAAAAGCCTCAAAGATTCTTGAGAAACAAATCGTATCGATGGCAAATGTGGCTATCAAGGTTGGATATTTCCATATGTGATGGAAAGGGAGTCAACGCCTGCGTTCCTAGACTTTGTTTTCAGGACTGTCGCAACTTTGTTATAAGCTTCCCACATTAATAACTTTAGGATCAAAAGATACTTAAATATGTCTGCAGTAATTTGTGTTTTTAGGTATGATTCTCTATAAATGCCTGCACATTCGAGGGGGGTATATGCTTAGTTGTAATGTGATTCACTGTTTGAATTTTAACAAGCGTCTCTTTATGAGCAAGTCAATTCAAAACTGGGCTAGCACGATGTTGGTTCATCAATTCCATTGCTATATGGACAAGAAAAACGTTGCCAATCTATGCTTGCAAACATTTTTGTCCTCCCAAAAGCATTCTACAGTATATTCTCTATATAGTGGCATCCATGGGATCCCAGAAATTCTGCCACTATTGCCACTATAGCGCTCTAAGCATTTTCCTTATTAATATTTAAGGTCATGCCAATTCTGAAGGAATTATTTGAATATTAGACAAAATTCCGTTGATTTACGGCAATTAGTAACTTTGATTTCATATAATGTAGAATTTTTTGATTTTTCGTCTGAATGTAGTTTAATTTTGATCAAAAAAGGAGCAAAAGGTGCCTAAAAACCGAAAAATTCTTAAAAATTCTGCCACTAAATAGAGTTTTTTCAAAAAACCCTGCCACTATAGCGTATACCCTCAACATGGGGAAACTCTGGGGAGGATTTTAGTCTGCCAGGAAATGCCATCTTAGGGGGAACCACTATATATACAGAGAATCTACTGTATTTTAAACTGTCATTCCATTTTTAGTCCGTCATTATAAAGTATCTTCTATAGATAATCCCAATATAGCGAAATTAGTTGTTACTTATATGGATAGACTTTATATACTAATTAAGTTTTAATCAGGTTTTACGAGTGTAAATAAGACATTTGGCACGAAATCCAAAAGGGCATTAATTAGTCCATTCCAAGAAGGTCACAAGTCACAATTCCACTTTCTTCCAGGCATTTCTAGTTGGCCCGAAGGAGTTACTTATACTGTCCACTCATATTGAGATCTCATATTGTCCACATTGTCATCAAGTATCAATTAGTACATGCATGGATGGATCCCAACGTATGCATGTTAAGTAGACCATGTGCTGTTTGCGTGAGGTGAGGTAAGCATTAGCTCTGTTGGACAATGCAATGGTAATAATGCCGTGAGTGCAGGGCTTACTATGTATATTATGCACACGTGGTGATAGGAAACTTTTAAAACTCAACTATGCGATATTTTTATGTTTAAAATTAAACTAGAAGATATCATAATGAGTCATGTGTGAGGTGAAAAATTTTTAATCAGTAGTAATGTACTAATAGCCTGGAATATCCCGGAGGAAGGGATAGGTTTTGGACTGAGTGGAAACTCCACGTATTCAGTATGAAATGGTTATTACATTTCTTCAAGTTGTAAAGCTTTTAATGACGTATTTTATGACATAGTATTAATGAGCTGATTTTACGGATATTGGAAAACAGATCCACCACTCAGCGTTGTCATCCTTTCTCATTAGGCCACAACTATACAAGCTTTAGAGTTAGATAACACACACCTTATATACCAAAAATAGTAAATGTAAGGAATACTACAATACTAACAGTATAGTTATTACCTCTCTCTCTCTCTCTCCAGCTACTCCAAAAATCCACGCTACACTGGTTCTTATATAATACGACAAAAAAGAATAAAAAGGCCAGTGGATCATTATAGCAATTCTCAGTTAACAGGGCACCGGTGTCCTCAGCAGTTATCTTTGTGTACGAAAATTTTCATACAATTAACCTTTCTCAAGTTGTTTTGCCGTGTGAGTGGCTAGGCCAAAGAGACTTTTAGTCATGGGGAAGAAACCAAGCTTGAGTGAAACTCGAAGGATGTCCAAGAGAGCTTCTCTTGTCATTGACGTGAGTTTTTCTTCCAGTATAGAATATTTGAGGATTATCAATATACATACTCAATATGCCCCTTATGATACTACAATACTTACAAACATTTGAATTCAATGGATATGATCCCATTGAGCATTTAAAATTCGCAAGGGCTTGGTGTTCCATTGAAATTATGTATTGCTAAAGTGAGGAAATACTTTTGAATTTTGTATGTTCCAGAAAAATGACAAAATCTGGGCTCCAGACCGGCGTGCATCTTTTAGGCATTCATCGGGGAAGCTTTCCAATGCTGAACCTAGAGATGAAATCCCGGTACAAGTTTCTCACTAACGATAAAATTGCTTCAAAAACTAAACTCCTGTAGAAAAATTGTTCACAAAATTCTTCTTTCAGATGAATGAGGTCCATTTGGGTCACAGTAAGGATATCCGTCGTAAATCTTTGACTTACCTAAAAAAAGAGTTGGAAATTGATTACCATGAGATTCCAATTGAGACCCTTTTCAATCGCTTAGGCAGCCATCCAGTTCAAGTTGGAATTTTTTTTACGTATTAGTTTATTTCATATGATGGTTTTTGTTTTTGATAATTTGTTTTTTTATAAATTTATAGGGCTTGGATGAGAGCCAAGTAAGACGGAATTTGGAAAAATATGGAAAGAATGAGTTGACCCCACCGAAAAAGGACCCCATGTGGTTAAAATTTTTGAAAACTCTTGTTGGAGGGTTTCAATTGTTACTTTGGATCGGCTCAATCCTTTGCTTTGCAGCATATACTGCTCAAAACTTTCAAACTTCTGAACCTCCAAGTGATAATGTGAGGAAGAGCATTTTTTTATGCCAGCAAATCAATTCATGGGTTCAATGTCCGTTTGTAACGAAAATATTATTATTACAACTTACATTTGATTTCTTATAGCTATACTTAGGTGTGGTGCTAGCTGTGGTAGTCATTGTCCTCGGTGTATTTACATTCTACCAAGAATACTCGAGTGGGAAGATTATGGAATCCTTCTCCAAGATGGTTCCAAGCTATGCAGGAGTGATCCGGAATGGGAAAATGGAAGTTATCAATGCGTCGGCCCTCGTAGTAGGGGATATTGTTGAAGTGCAGTTTGGTGACAGTATTCCAGCGGATATTCGAATTATTGAATCTTCTGGGTTCAAGGTTTGAAATGATTGGATTTTTATCTACAAGGAAATAATAATAATAATTATTATTATTATATTTTTATTTTATTAATTGACTTTGTATTAAGTTTCATTCATCATCCTCATTTTAAAATTTAATAGTAATTAAAATATTTGAACTGGAGTGCTAGTATAATATTAATAGGTTAATATAATGACATGATAAATGTGAGGCAATTTTATGGCGATAGAATTTGCAGGTAGAAAATCCTTTTAATTATTTCTATTTCTAAATTTTATTGCAAGTGTGGATTTTAATGACCTCTTGTTTTCATATTTATATAATTTCCATATATCTCTGGTGCTGATTTATGTATTGTCATTAAACTTAAGTCCTGCTCAGGGTTCAGGGTCAGCCTTCTCAAAAGCAAATGATAAGCAATAATTAATGTATTTTAGCAAATTATAATTAACAAATGTATGGCATCTTCTTATTTAGTGCTAAAGATTGATGATGATGATGAAATTTAAATAATTTTCACATCTCACAGGTTGACAACTCCTCATTAACTGGCGAGTCGGACCCCCAACTTCGTATTCCAGAGTGTACGGATGAAAATCCAATGGAAACGAAAAATTTGGCTTTCTTCTCTACAAATGCTCTGGAAGGTATGAGAAGAAAGATTTAATGTTTTTTGATTTGATATTCTTTAAAAGGAAAAGGATGAGGGTTAAAATTTGGGGATTTCATAGGAACTGCGAAAGGAATTGTGGTTAGCGTGGGAGACGATACTTTTATTGGGCGTATTGCGGGATTAACCTCCGGCTTGAGCTCCGCTGACACTCCCTTGGCTAGAGAAGTTGAAGATTTTGTGAAGAAAATCTCAGCGGTGGCTGTCTTCTTTGGAGTGACCTTCTTCATCGTTTCAATCCTCATGGGTTACAAACTGATTGACTCAGTTTTGTTCCTTATCGGGATTATTGTGGCGAATGTACCTGAGGGTCTCCTAGTCACTTTCACCGTCATCTTGGCTCTAACTGCTAAGCGGATGGCGAAAAAAAACTGTTTGGTGAAGCAACTTCAGGCTGTGGAGACACTTGGATCTACCACTGTCATCTGCTCGGACAAAACTGGGACGTTGACGCAAAATCGAATGACTGTGAGTCATTTATGGTATGATGATAATATTTGGAGTACGGACATGTCCAACAAAACTGCTCTCAATAGAGAGCATCCTGGTTGGGAGGCTTTGTCAAGGGTGGCGACTTTGTGTAGCAGAGCCAGGTTCCTACCCGATCAACAAGATGTTCCCCTGAAGCAAAGGTTTTTAAAATTTAATTTAAAAAAAAACTAATTACAATTAATTAGCGTCATTTTTAATTGGAGGATAGGATTCTAAAGGTATTTCATTTATTTGAATAGAAAAATTAATGGGGATGCTTCCGAGTCGGCCATTCTTCGATGCATGGAGGAATTAGTGACACATGTTGAGGCATATCAGGCCCGGCATAAGAAAATTTTCGAAATTCCTTTCAATTCCACAAACAAATGGCAGCTTTCCATTCACGATATGACGGCAATGGGCGAACCACATCAATTATTGGTTATGAAAGTGAGAGAAAATTTTTATTTACGTTCAAAAATTCTCAGCGCGGGCTAGTAGAATTATAGAGATAGACATAGACATATTATTATTTTTGAATAGGGCGCGCCAGAACGGATCATTAACTACTGCACAACTATCGCTATTGGAGATAAAGATCTTGAGTTGGATGAACATTGGAGAATGCGCTTTACTCAAGTTTACGAAGAGCTCGGAGGCAAGGGAGAACGGGTTTTGGGTTAGAGTGAAAATATTTTGCCAAATTTTGAAGTATGATCAGCATTTAAGTCAGAAATGTCCAGTAATTTCATCTGCAGTGTATGGATTCTGTAGGGTTCTGTGACCTTGCTTTGCCAACGGATGAGTACCCACTGGGATATGAATTCAATGAAGAGAATATGGACTTTTTGAAACTTGGACTTCGATTTGTTGGACTCGTTTCAATGATTGACCCACCTCGGCCTGAAGTCCCTAATGCAGTGGCTCTTTGTCGGGATGCCGGAATCAAAGTTGTCATAGTTACGGGGGATCATCCTATAACTGCTAAGGCTCTTGCACGTAGCGTAGGTATCATATCTGAAGGTACGTACGTTGACTATAAAGTCTCTACTATTCACAAACTTAAGCTTTAGTTAAGATTTTTTCGTTTATTATGCACGATCGAATTTACTATGTGACTATGCGGGTATTTTGCAGGAAATGAAACACTGGAGGAAAAAGCCAAGAGATTGGGTCAAGATCCCTACGATGTGGATGACTCAGATATTAGCACGATTGTTGTGAAGGGTGAAGATTTAATTGAGTTCAGTACGGAACATTTAGTTGAAGTGCTAAGGTAATTTCCACACAATATCTTACTGCGGGGTTTACCCTTTTTTAATTGGGCAATTTCAGCAGCTAATAATGTTTTCTTGGAAAAACGTTACATATTTTAGAAATCACGAGGAGATTGTATTTGCCCGTGTATCTCCCCAGCAGAAGCTGGTAATTGTGGAAGGTTTCCAAAGAATGGGTGAGGTAGTAGCGGTTACTGGAGATGGTGTCAATGACGCCCCAGCTCTAAAAAAGGCTGACATTGGTATTGCCATGGGTATCGCTGGTTCGGATGTATCCAAGCAAGCCGCAGACATGATCCTACTGGATGACAATTTTGCCTCGATCGTCACTGGAGTTGAGGAAGGACGCTTGATCTTTGACAATTTGAAAAAATGCATCTGCTATCTTTTGACCGCAAACGTGGCAGAATTGACACCATTTTTGTTATTCATCATTCTACGCATACCTCTTCCCATAGGAACTATTCCCATGTTGATGATTTGCTTAGGCACGGACATCATACCCACCATTTCCTTGTCCTATGAGAAAGCGGAAGGGGATATTATGAAGCGGCTCCCTCGTAACCCCAGGACTGATCATCTTGTCACGGACAAGTATGATAACAAAATTACCCACTTTATTCATATTAACAAATGTAGAATTTTTTTTTCTACACGATTTTATTATGAAACCAATAATTTTATTATTATAGTCCGATTCGTATTATACAGGCTCATCTCATACTCCTATGGCCAGCTCGGAATGATAGAAGCCTTCGCAGGATTTTTTACCTATTTTGTTGTCATGGGACAAAGTGGTTTCAAAATGGAAAGATTAATTGGATTACAGGCTCAATGGGATAATCCCGCCATTGTGGATGTACGGGATTCATATGGACAAGAATGGGTTCGTTGATCTTAAATGATTTGCAAACACATGAAAATTCTCATAACGGTCACTGCAATCATTCGTATATTTTTCAGACCTACCAGGCTCGTAAACAACTGGAACATACCTGCTGGACAGCGTTCTTTTGCTCCATTGTTGTTTGCCAATGGGGTAATGTCCTCATCTCGAAAGTTCGACGTGTCTCGCTATTCGAAAAATTCTTTGAGTAAGTTTTATAGAAACCTTACTTTTCTTTCATTAGAACATTAAGCCCAGAACATTGTAGGTCTTGCAGTACCCATAAATTACAATCATCCGGAGTATATTATGATTAAAGGCCAAAGAATTTTATGACCTGGCATTTATTAGGTCAATAAAAAGTGAATGGAGAAATGTAATATTTTTAGCAACTGGCTTGTGTTCCTGGCTATCTTCTTGGAGACTGTCCTCGCTTGTCTGTTGACGTACACGCCGGGCCTGAACACTTCAATTTCCTATGCTCCTATCAAGTAAATTTTATTTTCATATAATATGCACGCAGTGTAAACTTGTACAACATTTTAAAGGAGGTTTGTGAAGGAATTCACGTTTTCATCTGACTATTTGACTCGTAGGTTTTGGTGGTGGCTGACTGCAGTTCCTTTCTGCATCTTCATTATTATCTACGACGAGGGTCGACGGTACTTACTTCGTCATTACAAAAATGAGTGGTTCCAGAAGGAATTTTACTACTAAAGTTTTAATATTACAAATCATTGTTACGCGATAATTTAAGGATATCAAACTTAAGGATGACTACGGCCACCCACCTTCCCTCCCACAAATGTGAGATGTTAATGTCAATTCAAGAATTCCTGCAACTAAAATAGCAATAAATTTGTCTCCCCACAACAAATGTTGTGGGGCCATACCTTGAGTATTGTGTTGTCATTCACATTGGACTGATTAGATGGAGAGGTACCTCTGTTATTCAAATGTAATAGCTATAATATAGCTAGGAATCAAGGCTAAGCATATTATACATACTTGACCTTGATAGCTCGCTTATAATTCGTATTGCTTTGATTTCAGTGTGATTTATTTTGATTATGAAAACGTCTATAATTTTCTCTGCAAAAAAATATAGGACCGATTTATTGATTTTCTAAACCGGTGGTAGAGATAAAATTTGCACTATTTAAAAAAACTGCTGCACCCCATTTAAAAGGCTTGACACTACATTCAAGGTTAAAGAATAAAAACTTGATTAAAGTATCTAAAATTTTAAGGACAAATTTTTCAATTAAAATTAACAATGGTTTCAGTGGACTCCATATTTTTGAACGCTATCTCTGGATTACATTATTTAAATTAAACATTTTTTAAAAATAATAATTTTTTGCTAAAAAATTATAAAATAATTTTAGTTGAGCAGTCTGATTGTTGTTAATATCGGCTTCCAAGTAGGGCTGTAATATAGTTCACGTTTAGTTTTGTTCTTTTGTTCAGTTCTATTCAGTTCGTTGAACAAAACTATAACAGTTTAGTTCTGCAAGAACTGAACTATAACAGTTTAGTTCTGCAAGAACTGAACTATAACAGTTTAGTTCTGCAAGAACTGAACTATAACAATAACAATATCTGAAGCTTAAGAACTGAACAAAAATAAAACAAATTAGGGAAGGGCGGAGAAATACATTACGTGAACTATAACAATAACAATATTAAAAGAACTATAACAAAATTAGGTGAACAATAACTAAGAACAAAATTCGCTGTACAAAACAATATTCAACTATATTGTTCAGTTCATGTCTGACCCGAACAATAACAATAACTACGTGAACAAATTACAGCCCTACTTCCAAGCATCACTTATGCAATAACCTGGCTGGACGTTCATCAAAGGCTGTGATGACTGTTTCATTATAAGGCTTTCCTTGATTTCTCTAAGAAGGGGATTTGTTTCTTTTGCAATAATTCTGCTTGTATCCCAATTAATTTGATGTCTGTATCTTGTTTTATGGACATGACACGCTACAGCAGATTTTTTATGATTGTAATGTTGATTGCAAATTTTTCAACATTGGCTGTACAGGAAAAGAAGGCGCGTGAAATCACAATGTAGCCAAATATGTATATTGTTGCTTATGGAAATACTTAATACACATATACTAATTAAGTTTAAATCAGGATTTACAAGTGTAAATAAATAAGGCGTTTGGCACCAAATCCAAAAAGACGTTCTCTTAATTATGAGTGAGCATGTCATTTTTCATGTTATGATCAGCTATTTAATATGGAGTTATGAAAATAATAATGTGTGATCTATGTGTCTTTGCCAATCCAGTATAGTAAAACTGGCCAGTAAGGAAACAATCTCAACATTTCTTTGAAGCAACATTCCATATACTAGCTGGCGTCTATGTCGGGTAAATGAATCATCAATATCATAATTTCTGTGTTTTCATAATTGTTCTATCAATTAAATTAAAATATATTTAAGAACCACTTCAAAATACTGTTGTTGGTGTAATTAACGCAAACTTTAACCATTTCATTACTACCAAACGGACACGCACATGGAAGATACATTTGGATAACCCTCATTTCGATTTTCGATGATTCCCTAAGCACATAACAATCGTCGAGTTCCTCATCGCGATGTAAAAAATAGACACCTTTTATGTTTGGTATGTTTAAGTAGAAATTAAAACGTACAGCTAGGAAAGATATAACTTTTTTCATATTCAGGAATGAACATACATTTAATGCCAGAGCATGTAGGAAAGACTTTCATTTCCTTCATTATGTTGTGAAACTTTTGTTCGGAGAGTTTAAGAGAGAGAAAGAAAAACTTTATTTTTCACTGATACCGCTATGGTATTTGCCAATTGACACTGTATAACATCATTTTGGTTTACTTTAAATTATGCTTTTTAACTATACAAATGGCTAAATGCAATCCTGTACGATCCACGTGTAACGTGCGGACTTAATGTAAAGAATTTAAGCCTTGAGCTTGCCTGGAGTTCCCTTCTTTTCCAACTAAAAACAGATTTTTTTCCACAAGTCTGAGAATGAGAGAGACTAAATATATAGATACTATTTAGAAGTGTACTCTTCTATTTGTACACATTGCATATACGTACTGGAGTAAGGCCTGTTTACGTACAAGTGAACCCTTTAATGAAGACTAAATCTATGTAAATGTGTAAAACTAATTTTATTGTTATATTTTTGTAACTTGTAATGAATTTATTTTAGCTTATTACCTTCATTACGGGAAGTAAGTCGTTTTTTTGAATACGAAACTTTATATATTCAGAGTTACAACACGGAATGCCGTATGTCTATATACTGGATCTCCCAAAGATGTCTTATTATTATCATATCTTACTTTTACTTGTTTTTATGACCTTAAACTATGAGCAATCTTTTGTAGTGTACTGAAAATTGTAACCAGCTCATCTGGTACGGATTATTGGCTTTCATTCCTTACAATTTTAATTGTCAATTTGACAGTTTATTGTCACATCGCTTGGGAGAAGACCAAGGCTAATGGAAGAGTACCTTCAAGGAGACATCTTTTGTTTTTAATTATTGCTGATTGTTAACTGTTATTCACCACATTTTGCTGGCATTTACCAACCAAAATTAGAGTCAGTTTCGATCTAATAAAAATTAATCGATCAAATATTTTCGTTTATTTATTACATCGTCAGAATGATGAATATGCCATCAAACTAAAACCTCTCGTGGAAAATGTATGTTAGTCTCAAGACTGATTCTCAAGAAGATAATCAAGTAAAAGAGACGTAGTGAAGCCTTGGGGTGTCGCTCATCCCGTCTGCTGGAATGGAACCCTTCTAGCGGTTTATTGTTGCAGAGCTGTCTTCCAGGTAAATTGTATTCAATATTGTACGCATAAGTATTTAAAAAGACATATCCATCAACAAACCCCGTAAATATAATGGTTTCATTTGACCAATTAAAGAGCCAAAGAATCCACCAACTACCTAAATATAATTATCCTATTCAATCAATTAAACAGCCAAAGAATCCCCCAATTAACACAGTAAACGTGCTAGTATAATTTTCTAGCTGTTTAATTAGTCAAACGATTCTCCAGTTATTGCCCCAAAAAGCGATGGGACCGACGGACGGATCTTCCGTGATAATACTAATTATGATGTAGAAATAAATAGCCACAATTAATATCACTTGCCTCCGTCCACCCATGTCGGAAAACTTTTGTCCCCAAAATAGATATTTGTCATCCGCTAAGGGTGCCGTTGAGGAATTTGTGATGATTTAAGTTTCAAAAGCACGTCATAAAACTAGATTAGTATCGGTTTAAGCTCATATGTGAATTCGGGAACGGGTGCCGAAGAAATGCTGAATCAACTTAACTTTCTCTTCAAATCTGCAAAAATAATCACAAATTTAGCGATAAGATCTTTAGAGAAAATGTTCAAATGATTTACATCGATAATAAATAAAAATAGTCTTAATGAGAAATTACTTAAATATGTAAGCAGCAGAGATATTCTGCATACTCACTTTTGTAAATGAAGTCCATGTCCACCAAGTTAAAATTATATTAAAATAAGCGCATCCCCAGTTCAAATTGGAATGTTAAACGGCAGGTGCACGAATGTCACTAACGCTTGTTTCAAAACGACTACAACCCAATGAGTTTGAAATACAAATTCCGGAAAAACATCATTAGGTACATAGGTTCAACCGGAATTCACACTAACAAAATACACTCTAGGTATAAATGTTTTTGCCTCTGATTTGTTTTAAATGCTTACTTAATGCTAATCCTTAAACGGTTCACCGGTCATACTTGCGGAACGCTAAACGTACAAAGCACAAATTGTAGTAGTTACAAAAATATAAATATAACAGTTACCTCATTATCAAAGTAACGACATTAAAAAAGCAGACAGAATGTCCCCACACCTACCTTCGGCTGTTCGAATCAAGGTTAAAAAAGAGCCAGCAATCCAAAAATTAAACCAGTTGTATCGTATAGGAAATCTAAAAATATTCCAGCATATTTACATCCTTATCATTATTCCAATCACCGCAAAAACTTTAACGAAACTGCCAATTGCTGTAATACGCAAATATTCAATAGCTAGTTACATCATGCAAGTTGCGAAAAATATTGTACAAAAAATACATTATTTTGTATGATTAAGGAAATACAATCAATCCATTAATTTTACTAGATCGAAGAAATAAATTTTAAAATGAATTAATACACACTTCAATAATTTTAGTAACACCTTATCAATATTCCTGATTTATCCAAACAAATTTTTGTTATAGCAGCTGAATATTAACCATATCCTTCTTATGAAAATTAGTTGGAAAATATGAAGTGCCCAACATCATATTACGATACTAAAATTCGTTTAAAAAAGCAAGATTTCAAGTTAATAAAGCATGCTTTCATAAAATGATCGCTCACAATTGGTTGCCAAATGTATTTAAGAAATTTTATTACTATATTTCACACTTGCCCACGTCAAGGTTCTCAATCGTATTTTAACGTACTTATGTTGCCATGTAACTCACCTTATCTTAGAGCCACACCTATTAACCGGGATGTGTTTTCAAAGTGATAATAATTATATAAGATCAGCGTAAAGGCTCCATTGTATCTGTACATCATGCATAATCCACTTTGAACTGGAGAAACTGCAGGGGTGGGCTGGTTGTGCTAGCACTTGCAAGCTTCACAAAACAGACAAGACAAAAGGAAGGCTCCAAGCAATATTGTATTGAAGTGCAGGTGTCAAAAAAATCTTACGAGTACATTTTAATGTTGGAATCTCGTACACAACGCAGTATAGTATAATGAAATGATTAGCATTTCCCTCTTATGAAACGTGCATGCCTCAGAAAATGGAAAGTTGAAGAAAAGCTTCAGCACTATTAGAGTATATGGCCAGTTCAGTCCAGTGGTGAAGTACCTGACCTCGGCCAGGGAATGGCATGGATTCGATCTACCCAGATAAGGCCCA
>JAQFXU010003578.1:0-15852 GCA_034693705.1 Spatulosminthurus flaviceps | reverse complement strand
ATTTATACAAAAAAAGTCAAATCATAGGGAAAATACTGATATTTTAGCCCAAATTGTATTTTGACAGGAAAATTTCCACAAACTTGAATATTTTAGTCCAAATGGTATTTTTACCTTGAAAATTTCCACAAATTCTTAAAATCTCAAAAACAAATTTCATCCAAATTTCCAAGTATTAAAATTTCTCTGAAAATTGTTTGTTCTCCTCTTTTATATGAAAATCCAGGGGAAAATTACCACATAACTGGATCCTTTGGAAAAAAATTTAAAATGGAAATTTTCTCCCAAGAATTTTTTATGAGTAGGAAAATAAAAAAGGGAGCAGCCCATAAGTTTTTGTTATCTCGCCTCTCTCCTCCTGAATTACCAAGTTGGTGCTTTTAGCACATGAAACATCATGCTAAAAAGACTAGCACTAAAAACTTCCCTGCCTCTTTCTCTCACTCACTTTTACTTATCAAGTTATATGAGCATAGCACTATACCTTACTATACTATAGGAAGAAATACTATACTATACTATAGGAGCGGAAGCCTTGGAAATGTAAACCCTTTGATAAATCTACAGAGGAAAAGGTGGATTTCTCATGGAGAAGCTCAAGTATAAAGTAAAAGTCGACCTCATGTTGTCTTAATGTGAGGAGCCCGTGGAATGTGAGGTAAATACAAATTGTGACTTAGGAGCGAACCTTTTCCTTTTAGACGTAGTAATATACTAAAAAGTGGAATGCACGTATATTTTCCAGGCCAAATAGAGAGAGAGAGAGAGAGAAAAATGAGGAGCAAAAAACCAGCTGGATAATATTGCGGTGGAAGTGAGAATTTGACGGGTAGTGTAAGTTTGTTCACTATAGAGCTAAAGCCCCCGATCTACTTAGCCATGTGTAAATAGAGAGAAAGCACTAATGGAAGGGATGAGCCTAGTTGTGGGATATAGAATGACAGATGCGGGCGTATCAAAACCTACAGAGAAGCTATACGAACGAGAATATGCATTAAAATACTAGACGTTCTCCCCATGCTAAAATTTCCAGAGAGTTTATAACACTCTGATATTAAATTGAAGGCCCGAGCCTCCTGTTCCTCCTTATGCTAAATACATACATAAGTTTCATTTGTGGTGAGAGCATGTTTAATATTCAGAATGAACAAATTCCGAATATTTCATGGCTCAATGAAATTTAAATCGATTTTAGACTCAGCTCCCTTCCTCTATGTTTTCCCTACACATTATTAGCAAGGCTCTGGCTATGTCTAATTTCCCTATGCATACAATTTTAGCACATTTTAGCACTTAAGTACATATTTATAGAGGAAATGTACTCCGAATTTCCCCGGATCTCTTCTCATAATAAATATGTATTTCATTTATTATTTCCAAGTACTATAGCTTAACCCCAAAGCCTTTGAGTGTCTGAGGATGCTCCAGTCTTTCACGTTTTCCCTCACATATTAATCCATCTCAAGTGTCAATAATTATTCTTCAAAATTTACCCACCTCCTTTACCCGCAAAGGAACTCCAATAAACTATACTAATTCAATATGGAAAGTGTTACTGCTGGGCTAAAAGTGCAAAACACGCTAAAATTTGACCAACTTTAAAGGAAAAAGGGAAATTATAGCGCTTTTTGCACTTTCTTACACAATTAAACTAATTCAATGGGAAAAGTGTAACTGTTGGGCTAAAAGAGCAAAGGAGGCTAAATTTTGATGAAACTCAGAGGAAAATATGAAATTATAACACTTTTTGCACTTTCTCACAAAATTAAACTAATTCAATGAGAAGAGTGTAACTGCTGGGCTAAAAGTGCAAAAGACGCTAAAATTTGACGAACCTTAAAGGAAAATATAAAATTATAGCGCTTTTTGCACTTTCTTACAAAATCAAACTAATTCAATGAGAAAAGTGTAACTGTGGGGCTTAAAGTGCAAATGACGCTAAAATTTGACGAACCTTAAAGGAAAATATGAAATTACAGCGCTTTTTGCACTTTCCTCCAAAATTAAACTAATCATCAATAAGAAAAGTGTACTACTCGGGCTAAAAGTACAAAAAGGCTAAAACTTTGATGAAACCTTAAGGGAAAAAGAAAATAAAAGCGCTTTTTGCATTTTCTGACAAAATCTCCCTCCCTTCTCAATGCATTCAGATAGGAAACAAGGAAATAAAATCAACTAACCTGGAAATCTACATATGAAAAAAGCAGCTGCATTTAAAAAATAAGCCCTAGAATAAAACTCAGAGAGGGCTGTCGGGGAAAAAGGAATGAAATAACTGTTTTTAATCAAAATTATAAACAACGACGCCAATCCATTGTGCATTATTCAAACGTGTGATCAAAGAGATTTCCTTGGAATCCCTTCCAAAATAAAGTCTGCTTTCCAAGACCCCATTCAAATTGAAAAACAATGGGACCCTCGTACTCGCGTACTGTCCCCTTTTGTATGAGCTCTACCGAGTGTGCATTATATAATTAAAACAGATTCCATGTTAACGTATATACTACGCACATTGGAATTACATGTTTTTGTTATCCTTCCTTTAAAAACAGAGATCCAATAAGACAATACTGGGCTCTACAAAGACGAACCATCTCTTTCGTAATACAACGAATAATACAGGAGTTCCTTCCAAATAATTATGTCACATCTTTAAGGAGCGACTTAGAATTGAAGCGGAACTTTGTCTATTTCGTAACACAACCCAAATCAAATGTTTCCTTTAGTCTAATAATAAGCTCAGAATGTGAAACAGTTTGTCAAAAGCTTTCCGTAGGTCAATAAATACAGCTCAGGCTCTCCCACAAAACTCTCAATATTAACAACTTTCAGGAGATTCCTTTCTCTCTTTATCAAATTCCAACTTCCAGTTTTATTTTGTACTTTGAGATCAATTCTCCCATCCCACCGCTCTCAAGTTCTACTGAATTGAGCTCTATGTAAGATAAAGAATGGATTTCAAAATCACCTTAACTTTGCCACGTGTGAAGAGTGGAGGAGAGCTTTCTATGGTATAGAAGAGATTATTATTGATGTATCATGTTTTGATGCTGAATCAAAAACAACAATAACTATCAATAGCTTGGACGTTTTTTTTACATGCTCCACTTCCAATGTATGATTTTCCTTCAAGGACAACCTCTCTACTCTTTAATAACGATGAACAAGGAAATCATAATTCTATTTAATTACACGTATATACTATAGAGATTGGTCAGTGCAATCATTTACAACAAGCCTACGCTCTCCAGGCTGTGCCTTTGTTACCAAGAAGGAATCTGCATTTTTAGTAATTCAAACTTAAAGAAAAACTCAAATATTCCCTATCCTTAAGCACTGTAAGAATTAATAGATTTTTCTCGATTTTTAGCACGCGTGCTAAAATAATTTCGTGAAAAACCGGTTATAACAAAACGCATGCTAAAATAATAATTTCGTAAAATACCAATGTAACAAAATCCGTGTTCACATGTCCATTTCCTAAAGACTAATAATGTAACAAAATCCGTGCTAAAATGACAATTTCGTCAAAACCTATAATGTTCCAAAATGCGTGCTGACATGATAATTTTATCAAAACCAATATTGTCATAAAATACGTGCTAAAATGATAATTTCATAAAAAGTCCAGTGTAGCAAAATCCGTGCTAAAACATTAGTTTCCTTCAAAACCCAATGTAACAAAATCCGTGCTAAAACATTAATTTCCTTAAAAACCCACTGCACCAAAATACATGCTAAAATAATAACTTCTCCAAAAACCCAATGATGTAACAAAATACGCACTAAAATAATTCCTCCAAAAACCAATACAACCCAATCAAATATTATTATACCTCTTCAAAAAAAAATTACATGCCACACATTTCATCCCTCTATAACAGGGTCAATTTTCTAGGTAAGAAAAAATGTGTGACATTTACTCCACATAGTAAAAAAAAAGTTGTGTGCTGGAGGAAGTCTATGATTTTTAAAGCTCGCGCCTATATTAAATACAAGGAACGTTGTTAATAAAAACTATAGTAATAATTTTCTTTACGACTTACAGAGTTATAAAAGAGCCAGAGTAATACACAGGGAGTCTATATATTCACTATGAATAGAGGTTCCTGCTGCAGAAAAAATTCACTCTTCTGTCTCTTGCTGTTCCTCCTGCTCGCTGTAGTAGTTCCTATATAAACACGAAATTGATAAACCTTGAGTATTTCCAGTATAGTATATAATTCACTATATACTCTTTATATATGTTGTAGTAGTCACATAAATATAACACTCTTGTAATAAAGCTAGAAAAAATTCACAAGTTCCAATGTATTTTTTCTCTACACTAACGTTCCTAACAATATGTGGACTCCTCCAACTCCAACTTGCCACTGACTCTCGCTCAGGGAAACTTCAAGCTTTTTTCCACCGGTTCTTGGTCATATGTACATATACAGACATAGCAAGTACATATGTACGTAGGCATATAAAGCTCAAGCTTAAAAAGTACACCTCATACTTTTCTCTCTTCATACATATAAACTACATATGAACTGACTGACTGAGCAGATAAATCCTTGCTTATTATCAACTCTAACGCTCCTTGTATATTGTACGTTGCTTTTAGTATTGTAACCACAGTGGAGTGGTAGAACCACATGTATGCAAAATAATACATACAAAATGTACACATGTACAAAATGCTGTTTATCTTTTATATAAAGCTTTATCTCCCTATACGTGTATTTTTTACATATGTATAAAATCCTATTTTCCCCATGCATGTTCCACATGTATAATTTCAACTACATATATTTCTTCCTATCTCTTCAACATTGTAGAGGATGACTACTATAATATAAACCAAGAAAACCAGATGTGACTTTTGCAATGTATACAAGTTCTCAACCTTAAACCTTGTTTCGAGTTGAAGTAAGAAAAAAAAGTTTTTTTTCTAGATATGATATTCTTCCCGAAATTTTAGTACCATGCTATAAATTGCATAAGAATACATATAGAAATAAGTACTCATGGGTCATTTTAGTACCTAATGCTATTTCAATGGGGGATTTTTCTATGTGTATAGGTATAGGTAAAATTTGTGTGTATTAAGGTATAGGTAAAATTTCCATGTAAAAAGGTAGCTAAGATTTTTATGTATGTGTGTGTGTGTGTGATAAAATGCACCCATAGATTAGAAGGAGTTTGATATGGCAAAAGCATTGCATTGGATTCCTTACCTACTTCCAACTTCCACAATAATATCCTTTTTGAGGTTAAGAATATGAAATGAGGGGAAAAAATTTCCAGATTAAAATGTTTTGCAAAAAAACATTTTATTTCAATTTCAATGTAATTTCAATGTAATTTGTGATATTTAAATACTTTTTTTCTCGCGACCTGCTAAAAATTTCCCTTGAATGTCACTCATATAGGTTTGATGTGCTAATTTCACGAATGTACATTTTGCGTGTGTGTTCTCCTATTATTATTATTACCTTGGTAATTAAAAAGAGTTCACGAAATAAATCAAGGGATGAGGAAGATAGGAAAAGAAGGATTATTGTGAAAAGGTAATTTTTTTTGGAAGATGAGATTTGTCTGAGGTTGTTTTTGTTATTGTTGGAAATTTGCATAGATTTGAATGGTTATAGGATGGTGTATGTGATAAAATACCTTTGATGAATAAGCTTATCTTGTAGGGATGACTGTGAGGGACGGTGGATATCAATTGGAATAGGAGGGAAACAAGTTTTTTTGGAGGATTCAATCGTAGAAAAATCACAAGGTCAAATGGGATGAGAGGTGGATGAGAGAGAGAGAGAGAGAGAGAGAGAGAGAGAGGATCGGGACAAGTAGGTTTTTCTATTGGGCAAATTGTGTTCTGTTATATGAAGGGCTGGATTTTAGGAAACCAGTCCAAAGTTGTAAAGTTGGAGAGAAGGAGAGAGAGAGGAAAAAACAAGATTCCCTGAAGGAAACGAAATTCGATTTTATAATCATGTCCATTTATGTACGTTCCCTGCTTATTTAATTCTTATAACCTATTTCTCGGAAAGTTTCTTCACATTGGTTTAGACCAGGGGATTGGTCACTCTTGTTGACGTTTCCGTTGTACGGGCTAGAGTAGGGAATTACAGGGACACTTGCAAAACTTTTAGTCATATCAGGCACAAATACAACTGCATCAGGTAAAATCCCATTTGAATTCGGGAAACATTTGGGTACAAAATTTGGTGTCAAAATTCTCTTTCCGTCGGCAGAAATGATTGCTTTTGTATGGAGCAAATATTCATTCACAAATTCTCAAAAATTCAATGTTGAATTCAAATGTCAAAATTCTTTTCACATTGTTCAAAATTTCATTTGCTTTGGTCATACTTATTTTGGGTAAAATTGGTATAAGTTTTGGAAAAACAGGGAAAATTGGGGGAAATTTCGGGATCATAGGTAAAACTTCTGGTGAAATGGGCGACATTTTTGGTAAAATGGGTAAAATTTTTGCTAAAATTGCCAAAATTTTTGGTAAAATTGGAAACATTTTCGGTAGCAAGGGTAAAATTCTTGGTAAAATTGGAAATATTTTCGGTAGCAAGGGTAAAATTCTTGGTAAAATTGGAAATATTTTCGGTAGCATGGGTAAAATTCTTGGTAAAATGAACAAAAATTTTGCCCAAATGGGTAAAGATTTTGGTAAAATGGCCAAAATTTTAGTAGCATGACCAAAATATTTGGTAACATTGGCAAAATGCTGTTTGCACCAACCCAAATTTTGTGGTTACATCCGTTGATTTGCATCCCTGCATTTTTTCCCTTAACTTGGGTCAAATTTCCCTGTGTAGTGCTCAAAAGACCGAAAACCCTTACAAATCCACCATAGTGCAAATTACTGGAAATATGTACAATTCAAGCTGCACTTGTGTAACCATAACAAGGGGAACTATCCCGGGAACTTAATAAAAGAGACGGTAGTCAAGATATGCACTAACAACGACCAAACTTTCCTTCCCTAGAGACCTTCCCTCTTTCACTCTATATTGATAACCATCATCTATAATGGGCCCAGCCTATCTTATAATGTCTCCAAATCCAACCAAGTCACAGTTCCAAGAAACAATCAGACGGCGACAGAAACAAGACAAATTCCCCACAGAATCACATAAAACACAAAAACACACATTTCTCTCTCTCTCTCTCTCAATTTATTTTCCTCAAATTTTTCAACCAGTCAATTTTCCCCCCTCTGGGTTCAAAATTAAAAATAATTTCAAGCATCACACTTCCCTTTAAAAATCACCCCTTGAAATATTGTGAGAAAATTTTATAGGCCAGTTTTTTAAATAAATTTATTATTACGCCCAACAAAATTACCAGCAATAAAATCACATTGCAAAATATTTCAAGCCTTGCATTCCATTTCATTGCACTGCAACAATAATAATTACTACAGCCAAATTATTACATCTTCACCCTATCCCTATCCCTTACAAGGTAAAATGATTTTATTTATGAAGATGTACTTTGGATCATAAACAAAATTCGCACATGTCTACTTAGCCAAGTATATAGTGAGGGACCTTGAGAAAAATGCACCATTGGATTTTAGTATGCATAGCCTTTAATTATAATTACAGAGAGCTTTAGGTATTCTAAATAGAAAGGAAAAGGGCCACATAAGAAAAAAATGCTCTTCACTATTTATATGCAGCAAAACGTTGGGTGCTTGGACCTTAACAAGATGAAGGCTCATAAATAAAATCTACAACATGTTAAGCATACGCAAAAATTCTTACTAAAAATTACAACAATGCTAAAATCCAATATAAAAACATATAGTCGGCTAAAGTGCAAAAGGTGCTATAATTTTTGTAACATTAGGGGAAATTATAGCTCCTTTTGCACTTTAGCCCACAATACTCGTTTTTTCTTATCACATTTGAAAATATGCACATTTTTTCCTATGATTTTCTCAACATTGAAAAAAAAGTGGTGATAAATTTTGGAGGAAAAAAATAATTAAGAGATTTTGGCCCAAGATAAGAAAAATGCACATGTCAATGGAATTACATAGGATGGGAGGACCAATGAACGACAAGCTAAATTGTCTGTATTGAACACACTCTCTGTAATTTGTCCTCACGAACGAAAACTCAGAGGGTTATTAAAGCTTTTTTCTATGTATATTTTCTATATAGTAATTCCCTACATGTTTTGTGTATGTGAAATAAAAAACGACAGTAATCTGCCTATTATTTTCTATGCACAGGCACACATGGCTATAAAAATACATGGAGTGTAGGTATTTTGTATGTATTTTAGCACTGCTATTACATGATACAAAAACCCAATGGAAATCAAATATGATCAGTGTGTAGGGACGTGACACGCATGTACAATTTTTATGGTACTTCTCATCAATTCCCAGTATGTATTTCTGTGGAGAGGGATTGCGTGCAAATTTAACAAAAGGGGATTTATGTGTAGCTTTTGTACAATAGTTTACATGGGTCTAATACATTGGCTAATATGTTTTTACGCGTTGACTAAAATTATTATTATTGGAGGGATATGTAAAAAATGGATATTGTGTTTCTCATGTGGATTCGCACGTTTGTAAAGAGAGAGGAAAATGTGGGATTCTAAATTGCATGAAAATTGTGTTATATCAGTGTATTTCACTATGGGGGATACAAGCGAAATTTTGGTAACCACTGATGCAATATGGGAAAATTTGGAAGAGTTTTGTTCTAATTTAGGAGGACGTGTCAAATTTTGAGGGTAGATGATTGTTAAAATTTGAACTATTTTGGGGCAATTTTGTTCGATGCATCAAATTTGGACAAGATTGGGATGATTTTGGTCGATGCATAAATTTTGGTCAATTTTGGGAAAACTTTGGGATAATTTTGGTCGATGCATAAAATTTGGAATGCTGGGCTGTAATTTTAGCGGACGGAGTAAATTTGGACCGTTTTACTCCAATTTCGTCCAATTTACCATATTTTGACCGTTTTCCTATAATTTTGGTCAACGTTGGAAATTTTGACTATTTTAAGGTAAATTTCGGGGACTCAGAGGATTTTGAGAGTTTTGTTCCAATTTCGTCTAATTTACCATATTTTGACCGTTTCCCTGTAAAATATTGTTCAGCGCTAGAAATTTTGACCGTTTTGAGGTAAGTTTTAGGGGTACATTTTGAAAGTTTTGCCAAAATTTCCTCCGATTTACCATATACTTTGACCGTTTTTCTATAAAATTTAGGCCAACATTATAAGTTTTATCCGTTCCGAAGTGCTTAGAAATTTCCCTGTACATTTTGACTCTTTCGCCCTAATTTTCACTGATACACAAAATTTTTCACCGGTTTGTTGTGTTTTTGGCCAATGCAATGCACCCAATTTTGACCGTGTTCCCGCACTTTTTTCTAATTTACCATATTTTGACTGTTTTTCTCTAATTTCCACCAATAGGAAACGTTTTGCCAATTTTCCTTTAATTTCACTGGATACATCCATTTTCCAACCTTATGTTGAAATTTCAACCCGTTTAGGTAAAATAGCCAGGGATAAAACTTTGACCACCAAGTCCGGGAAATTTTCCCATAGTGAACACATGTAGAAAATTCTATTAGAATGTCGATATGTTTACAATGGATTTCCCTCAGAGACTCGAGAAGCCTTGGCTTAACATGTATATAACGTAGTGACGAGGAGGATAATGTGAAAAAGTTTGATGATAATGAGAAAACTTTCCAGGCCTATCAATATTCATTTGGTGAGGAGAGGGGAGAGTGAATTTAATCCAGTGGAGGAAATACTGCTCGAGCAGATTTTCCTTTGAGCAAGGTATGGATGGATACAATGTTTATTTATGATAGAAGCTCACTCACGTCAAATATCTCAAGTATTTGCTTGAGTAAAACTTTCAACAGAAGAGGATCCTTTCATTAATTCAACTTTCCTATATACTTTCCGATTCACGTAAGTATAGCGCAATGTTATAGCTCTGAACCAAAATCCAACTTTATATAAGAAACTTCATACATTTTTATGTCAGCTTTTGCAACATCTTCTTCAATGACTGTCAAAAAGCTACTTACACTGGAAGTTTACCTTAACATGTGAAAAAAAATGTTATAAAAATATATTTGGCAAGAAAAATATTAAAACTTTTCCAATTTTGAAACATTTTGCTTTTTTCCTGCTCTAATTTGACGACAGATTTTTACGACTTTGTCAACATTCCAACCCAAATGGTAGTCCCTTAGAAAATGTCACAGAGTGATAAAGTAAAGCTGTGAATCTTTACAAATCTCTTTGAAGTTTTAAGCGTTTCCTCATTTCTATTATTACGCAACGGTAGGAGTAGTAAAATTTGTCTGATTTAGAAAATAATAATATTAATTTTGTCTAATTTCTACACATTGTAATTGTCACAAATGACAAAAAATATTCAAGTTTTCTCACATTCGTACAAATTGTATTCACCTTAATTTCAACACGGAAAATATTAATTTACCAATGCAATGCAAAAACGTTTTATTGATAGAAAATAATAATATTCACAGAATATAATGAGAAAACCTTTATGATGATGGAAAATAGCTATTAATGGAAAAATTTTAACGATGATTGAAAATTATTTTTTCCCAATCAAAACTTTAACGATGATTGAAAATAAATTTTTTATTCGTAAAAACTTTTTTCCAATGAAAATGGATTTTTTCCAACTCAAACAAAATTTTTATACGCTAGAAAGTAAATAATTTTTACCAGTGAAAATTTTTACGATGATGGAAAATAAGTTTTTGCCAACGCACAAATGCAAAAAGATTTAACGATAGAAAATATTTTTTTGCCAATGCAATGAAAAAATTGATTTTTTTAAAGGAAATATTTTTTTCCATGCAAACAAATTTTAATGATGGAAAAATAATCACTTCCATTCCCAAATTTTTTTCTCAACGGTGGAAAATAGTTTTTTTTGCCAATTAAAATTTTTTTTCAATACAAAAACAAATATTTGCTGAATGGAAAATTAATTTTGACCAAATGAAAAATTTGCCCACATTGCATAAAAATTGTTTTGAAAAAATCCAAATTACTCGCACAATTTCCATTCACGTCATTCATCATTTACGGTGCGTTCATTTCCAAAGTACTCGCTGTGCTTGCTTTGGTCCCAGAATTACATAATGAATTGAATATTTCCTTACACACTCCCTTCTCCATCTGTCACATTGAACAGAGGAGTTGTGCCCTACACTTCACTCCAATTATAATCCTACCCATAAACTCGAACACTCAAACACACAAACCCAACAACTCAATCGGAAAGAGACAAAAACCCTTTAATTTTCTGCCTTTTGCTCCCCTCCCTACAATAACTTCTGACATGGTGAGATTTATCACAGGTAATCACTACTGTAGCACAAGCCTCTACATGAACACAGAGGTCAGAGCTTTTCATACTACACAAATCTAAACACATCATTCCCTACCCAACAATTAGTCATTCTCTGTGAGAGACATATTTTCTTACAATAATTTCAGCATTTACAAACATAGTGAGTGAAGATGCATTAATGTGCTTGGTTGTAGTGTGTACGGGTGAGGAATTTTCAACTACATAGCTACAGAAGCGGCACTAAATCCTTCCACTGAAGAGTCTTAACCTAACCCAATTACTAAAGTGTTGCAGAGAGAAATTATGGATTATTTGTTATCTAATTCAATTGTTGCATTTCAAAAGTTCTGTAAATGTGAGCAATTATATAAGAGCATTGGGTAATCTTCATGTGTGCTCAGCCAGTCAGCTTGTCAAGATTGACCTCCTGATTATATCGAGTGTACAGATTTAATGGCCAATATTAGGTGTGTTCTGGGTTTTAAAATATGTTACTGCTAATAGGTAAAATTTCCGTCACATGAAATGTTTATTTCAGTGGCATAAGTCAATTTGTAGGATGGTTCTAATACACATGGGAAATATGAGTCACATGGGCACAATTAACCTCGGTTTGCGGGGATGGAAATTTCGTTGGAATGGTCTAAAATTTCGTTTACATCGGATGAAATTTTGGTTCGTCGGTCAAAATCAGGCTTACATCGGCCGAAATTTCGGTTTCATCCGCCAAAATGTGAGTTTTATTTGTCAATAATTTGTTTTCATCGACTTAAAATGAGTTCACATGGACGGAATTTTCAGTTGTACCGGTCAAAATTTCGTTTAAATCTGCCGAAATTTTGGTATTGTCGGTCAAATTTTGCTAGTATTGGACAAAATCAAGGGTACATGGTCTAAAATTTTGCAAAAATCAGGACTGCACCGTCAAAAATTTCGTTTTCATCGGCCGAAATTTCTGTATCATCGGGTTGAAATTTTGTTTTCGTTGGCCGAAATTTCGTTTACATCCACCTAAATTTTGCATACATTGACCGAATTTTCGTTTATTTTGGCCGAAATAGCTTATACGTCGATCAAAATTTCGTGTACATTGACCCAATGTTTTTTAATGTGGGCCAAAATTTCGTTTTACCTTAGAATTTTGCGACATGCAATGAGCTTTTCGTTGCACCCGCCAAAATTCCGTTCCAATGCCGGAATTTTTGTTACACCGGCTGAACGTTTCGTAACGCTGTCCCAAATTTCGTATGCATCGACCGAATTTTCGTTTACATCTATCAATCTTTCCGACAAATCAATCAAATTGCCCATAAACTGTCAAAAATTGGAATGAATCAGTCGAAATATTTTTTACTCTATCGTCCGAAATTTCGGTTGAAAGGACTCTCGTGAAATATTTAGCTCTACTTACATACCTAATATTCATAAAGAATTGCAGAAGATGTGCATAACTATACTATTGGAGAGCGTGTAAAAGCAAGTCTGCTTACAATCCAATGTATGTATTTACGTGGTCAAAGAGAGAAGCTGATCACCTAATCATTTACATTGTCTATTGCACACATCGACCCCCAGTCGTGTCCCTTGTGCTTGAATGAGCATGGAAGTTATAGAGAATAAAGTACAGTTGAGAGAACAAGATTTACAGCAATTAGATACGTAAACAACATTACGATGCACTGCACTATCCATCCATCCTTCTCAGACCAGCTCCTGCCTCTTAACTTCTTCATATGACCCTCCATATATTACACACACACACACACACGCTATAGCATAATAACCTTAGGCTTGAATCTTCCGCATAGTAGCAAAATATACGCTGTGTAGCTTCTATCTTTTAGTCATTGAGCGTGTACAGTACCGTTTGCCTTTCCCGTCTCATCTCGTCAGAGCAAAGAGCAATGAAGCATTTTGGCAAGACCTGACGGAACAAGTTCAACCAAAAATCAACTTATTGTAAATAAAATATGTTTGTGGGTGAGTGAGGTGGAAAAAGAGGAGACTAAAGAGCAAGGGGATTCAATTCAGTTGCACTCTTATTATTAAAAGGAACGTTCCAATTATTTCCATAGTAATTGGATTCCATATGGACTGCAGAGTGTCATCATAACTTTCACCTCTTTCCTTTGCTCTCTGCTTGGTGTATTGATTTTGTTAATGATGTTTGCATAGGAAATTTCGGGTTCAAAGGACAAATGTGTTGGGATAATGAGAGTTCATAGTATAGGAAAATAGGTACGGGTGGGAAAATTACTTGGTTGTGATGAAATTTTTTTAGAGTGAATGAGGCATGTATTTCTTTGGGGATTGATCTAATTTATGGGGACAGTTCCATTATATATGTAGGAATGAAGAAAATTCGGTTGAGTCTCATTGATTTGATTTCTAGCGCAGATGTACGTCTGTGGAAGTGGTTAGGCTACAACAAAAGGGGCAAGAGTTTAAATATGGGGCGAAACTGGATTAAATCGGAAACTTGGTTGCGAATTTGGCAAATTTTTGTGGTATTTGCTTGAATTTTTGTTATACTGAAAGAAATTTTCGTTATCCCCGCCGAAACTTCGTTACATTGGCCAAAATTTCGTTACACCGTCGAATTTTCGGACATGTAATGAAATTTTCGTCTCACCCATCGAAATTTCGTTACACCGGCCGAAATTTCGTTACACCGTTGAATTTTCGGACATGTAATGAAATTTTCGTCTCACCCGTAGAAATTTAGTTACACCACCGGCCGAAATTTAGTAAAGCTGTCCGACATTTCGTTACACCGTCCAATTTTCGGGCATGTAATAAATTGTTCTTTACATGGGCCGACATTTTGTTAAATTGGGCCAAATTTCGGTTGTAATTGCTTAAATTTTCGCTACAGTGGCCGGAATTCGTATTGTACTCGCAGTAATACTTGACATTATACTGCCGAATTTTCCGTAACACCCGCCGAAATTTCCTGCCCATGAGTTTTTGTTACACTCACCTAAATTTTTCCTAGTTTGGCCAAAAATTTTGTTCCAATTCCTTCAATTTAAGTTGAAACAAATTGTAGACGAAAATTCGTTTGAATTACTTAAGTTTTCGTTACACTGGACGAAATTTTCGTTGCATTGGTGAAAATTTAGAATTTCACTATCAACAATCTCAGCAACTCTCTCCACCAGCCGAAAATGCATTCTTAACGGTCGAATTTTCATTCGCATCAGCCAAATTTCCGCTTCATCCATCAAAAATAAAGTCACATCGACCCAATTTGAATAATTAATGCAGAATTTTCCGGCAATCTTTGCCCGCATCCGTCCATGTATAATAAAATCCGAGAATCATACTTGGAGCTCATATAACAAAATGATAATTATCATTAACGGTGCTGGCGCAAATTAATGGAAGCAAGGAGGTCATAAACATTGAGTGTCAACGTCAGAGGGAAAGAAGGTTGAAATTAGATAATCATAATTTCCCCTTCCTTTCCTCAGGAATTCCCTCTTTCTCCTCTTGCTCAATATAAGAATAATGAAGGAAATGCTCAATTTCCAATGCGGATGACTCTTTGAAGAAAATCTTTATGACAAGGGGAGTGTGAGCCTGTGAAATATTTTCTTCCTTCATGTTATGAAAATTCCTCGAGATCCCGCACATATGGCTGCACTCAGCCGTAACTTCTCCCGTAATTACATCCAACTTGTCAAAAGAACTTGTGTAAGGAACATTCGCACATAATTTAATAACTTCCATCTCAGTGTCCAATTAAAGGCCGAGAGCTAGAGGGAAATATGCAGAGAGTGGCAAATAACTGGAGCAATAACTCCCATATGAAAGAGCGGCTCGATCCAAAGATATGTAGAAAAGACACGCCTAGGACTTGTACAAGGTGGAGGGATACAGGTAAGAAAAAAGCTATAAACTGGGCAAATATCAGCAACTTTTCAAGGGGGATTTTTATCATCTCCGAATTCTTTTCCCAGAAAAGTTTCTCATGTTTCAGGAAGAAAGAGCAAGTTATATGGAAGTAATGTGTGTGTGTGTGTGTGATATTCATTGATATTAATGCCCCAGGTTTTTATAACCCTTGACAGAAAATGCATAGTTTCCCTCAACTTTCCGCTCCTGGGTAACAAGCAGAAACAATGGCGAGAGATACACACGCCTTTTTTCTTTCGTAATTAAGCCTGAGTTCAAATTGATACGTAATTAATAGTGAGTCATTTTTCTTATTACGCGGCTCCCTACAAATTGATGTACAATGTTGAAACATGGATTTATTTAATATTCCCTTTAGCTTCTACTACTACTACTACTACTACTGTGCAAAAGGTAGGCGCTCTGAGAAAGGGAAGTTGAAAAATTTGTCGGAGGATTTAATTTTCACCCCCACACAACGGCGCCTTTGGCCAATTTGGCGGCCCTTCATTTCGACCAAATGAAATTTGCTTTTTGAAGCAATGTGAATTTTTTTTCCGAAGCCTT
>JAQFXU010003577.1:0-15854 GCA_034693705.1 Spatulosminthurus flaviceps | reverse complement strand
AATGTCAAATAATATTTACAAAGGAATGTATACTTACATGCGATTTTGGAACGGGGCGAAACCACCCAACGTGGATGTGTGAGGTATACGAGGTCGTATACCTCACACCTTATCTGTACATTTACATGACAGCCCGTGGCTATCATGTAACTTACCTGTACCTTGGGGTACTTACCTGTAAACCTAATTAGTCGTTACTTGGACTCTGAACGAGTCACTTAATAAAGTGTGTCTCTCCTAAATAGTGCCTATTTATTGCACCACTTACCTGCATCCTTCGGCTGGCATCCATCTCCCATCGATCTACGCGTTACCCCACATTTGGTAGAGGTGCCGGGTACCGATCCTGAAACGTACCGAGGTCTCGCTCGCCAACCGAGTTGCTGCCGCCGGGGAGGAGAGGAAGATTCCGTTGAAAATTCCGGGTCTCCTGTGTGTTGGTGTTCCTAAAAATAAAAATAAATTTAATTAATTTTTTTTTTTAGGGAAGGAGTAGGGAAATTTTTTTTAAAGAATAATTAATTTATTCTCTACGTCCAAGTTTCGGCTCCTATTTGCTATTTTTTTTTGAGTTTTCTCACTCAGCTTAGAAAAAATTGTTGTCGCAAGGTACGACACTAGTGGTGGAAAAGTTGTGATCTTTTTCATCGGAAAAGATAAAAGTTTTTTTTGAGTTCCTTTGTTAGAAAAGGGCGTGGTGAGTAAAAGATAGGTTCTTTTTAGAAGAAAAGGAGCTTAGGAGTAAAAGAAAGGTTCTTTTAGACGAGAAGGAGCCTAGGAGTTGAAAAATCTCAAAAGGAGATAAAATTTATTTGCTATCATTTTTCAGAGTTTTCTCACTCAGTTTGGAAATAATTATAAAATTTTAAAAGAGTTTTCTCACTTGCGTTCGAAAGTTGTCGTACAAAGGGTACGAAGTTTGCTTTGAAAGAAAGCTAGAGAGTATTTTCCACTGGGAAAAAGTTTTGGAAAAACGTTGGAGGTTTTTCGGCCACTTTTTGGTAGGAAAAGGGCTCGGTGTTAGTCTTTTGTAGAAAAAGGCTCGGCGTTAGTCGTTTAGTAAAAGTTTAGAGTTTTCCTTACCTGTCACAAGTGGCGGGGAAGTTTTGGTGGAAATTTGCCAAAATTGTGGATCGGCGGAGTTTCTTCATCTGGAGGGAATTTCTTGGCGCCTATTCGAGTCCCCGGGGCATTGACCTGTGGAGGGAGAAAGAAGAGGTCATTTTTTGTCACTAAGTTTCAACATTCGGTAACGTAAAATAAAAATATAAATAACTTACCTGGGTGATTGGGTTTATGACCTATTTTCATTGTTTATTTTGGGATAAGCATATTGAAAGGAGATAGGCAAATTAGGTTAGCATCGGTGTTGGGATAGCTTATCTAGGGTGAACGAACAAGGGTTCATCATTCATTCATTTGTATTGGTAGACACCAGATAAGAGCACAAATATTTACTTTGATGCTAATGAACCTTATGACCTAGGAGGGAAAAGTAAATATTTACATGCTAAAATTGTTTATGTTGAGAACCTAGTTGAGTTTCTTTTAATAGGTCAGCTGAGTGGAATTTTTTTAGGGTCGGTAGCCTTAAAAGTAATTTTAAAAATTGTTCAAATAATTAGAATAAAAGGGCTATTTACAGCTGCAGGAGTGAGGTATTAACCACAAGGGTTAATTTACATGAGTCGATTTTTTGGCTCTTCAAAGTTCGCAATTTTTCTAAAATTAGAATAAAAGGGCTACTTACAGCGGCTGGAGTGAGATATTAACCACAAGGGTTAATTTACATGAGTGGATTTTTTTTGGCTCTTAAAAGTTCGAAATTATTTTAAAATTAGAATAAAAGGGCTACTTACAGCGGCTGGAGTGAGATATTAATCACAAGGGTTATTTTACATGAGTAGATTTTGGCTCTTTTAAGTTGGAAATATTTGTTAGCCTAGAACAAAAAAGGTCAACCGAGTTCGGTCTAATTTTAGCGAATTCTAAAAATAAACTCTAAAACCTTTTGGGATCCTGTACTCTTTACATTTCTACTCACTTATTTACAAAATAAGTAATTTAAATAAAATTTCTACAAAAATACTTTGCTACCTTTTACCTTATTTCCCATAAGGGCATTGAACCCTACATATCTTTACTCCATACTTTTAAAAATAAAACACAATACATTTTATTTTTAGTTTAGACTTTTACATTTCAGAGGGCATTGACCCCAACCTGAATATTTTTTATTTCTCATGCTAAAAATAAACAAAAAATAATTTATTTTTTATCTTTTATTCTGGACCGATCAAGCGACCTCCCAGAACAATTAATTTACATTCTAGAGGTGATAGGCTGGTCCTAGGTAAATTGATTGTAATTTTAATTTTAATCACTTTTTATTTATTTATTTATTTTTACGCTGCATTTTCGCGGGAGCTTAAAATATATTGCGTTCTTGTGCTTGATTTTCCCCTGGTAATTTTCATCGGGCATTAACCTGAAACATAAAAAGTTTATTAATGTACCTAAAGTAGCCACACAGGACTTAACTTCAGTAGAAATGGAGAAAAAGGGAAAATCTAAGTGTAGGAAACTGAAAAGGAAAAAGACAGAATCCCCAGGGGGGATTCCCGGATTGGCAGCCGAAAGAAAGGGGATGGCTGAGCCTGGAGCAGCCAAGGGTAAACCTTCATACCAATTACATGATGAAAACACTAGTTGGGAAAAGGTCTTACCTAAAATTTTGCAGATTCCTGTTCAAATAGAGGGTCTTGAGGAGTCACAACGGGTACTTAAGCCTAAGAAAGGAGGGGCTTTGCAGGAAAATTCACCCAACACACATAATCAAATTATTTCGAAAAACAATTTAACGAGTTTTAGTTGGGAAAACATTTTACCTGAAGTTTTGCAGGTCCCGTTCCAAGAGGTGAATCCCAAGGAGTCCCGAAAGTCCGAGATGAGTCGAGGGGGCGAGCTGGATGTCACTGAAAAAATAAAACAGGATATAGGTGCAGTCTTCGGTTCGGATAATGCTTCAAACCCCCGTAGGGGAGGGTCGGAGGAGTCCTCTCCTCCCTACGTCGAAGATCATCCAAATGAGGATTCCAGAAATGAAGAGACCTCTCCAGTTATAGTTTTTGGCATGAGGGAAGACGTGGAAGAAGCTCCAGAGACTCGTGAATTTTTAAACTTTAAACCAAATAAATTGAAGGAGGAAATAGAATTTTGTGGCGATTTGTTTTCACTTGTAGTCTTGCAGATTCCCGATTTAGGAGAAAATCGCGATGAGACACGGACGGATAATCCCTCACCCCTTAGGGGAGGGTCGGAGGTGTCCTCCCCTCCCCAAAATGTTGAAAATTTTAATGACGAAAGTCAAGAGGACAATTTTTACTTACGTGGGCCACAAAATGATACCGATTCCATTTCCCTCGAAGAATGGCAAGCGGTAGCCTCGGCAATAGAAGATTCCTTTAGGGTCCCCGATGAAGCACACAATTTAGAGTCCGGAGGTCAGGCGGCGGGCTTACAAGTTGAGTCTCCGGTTGCAGCTGATCCCCTGGCACAAGGATCTCCTATAGGCAAACTTCCTGGAGAAGAAAATTTACTAATGCCTATAGAAAATGGAAATTTTAATATTTTAATTTTAGATGATAGGAGCGGGTCTCCCGAATTAGTTCCTTTTAATAAGGAAGTTTTAAATTATGATCCTGATAATTTTAGTGTAGATCTAATTAATTTAGCTTCGGGAAGCAGCTTACCTGATATGGAGCCGGGATCGAATTTTGAAGCAGTTCCAGATGCGGTGGAGATTATTCCAGACGCAGTGGAGAAGATTCCAGAGGCGGTGGAAATGATCCCAGATGCGACGGAAATTATTCCAGATGCGGTTGAAATCACTCCAGATGTGGAGCTTGAAATTCAGGTGGACATCACTGGGCCGGATTTAGTCGAGAGTATTCTGGGCTCCTTGGAGAAAGCGGTACAGTCCGCTGGTAACAAAAATAATAATTCTCCCCCTAGCACTTCGACAATTGGAGCAAGTGGACAGAACACACCTCACAAATGTGCGGGAGACTGGAGACAACCTGCAAGTATAAATGAATCAGGTACTTCAAGCAGTTCCAGCTCATCCAAACCCACAGAAGAAAGCCCAACAAGCTGCTCTTCCACTGAACTTACAACGGTGGTTGTAGGGGAAAGCGGAGAAAAAAGATGCAATAAAATTCCCAACCTGGAAGATTCTTCACAGCCAGGTATAATCACAGGAGTTACGTTGGCCGAAGGACGATGGTGGTGCACTGTAGACACACTCCATGGATTTTTACGGACACCCCTCCTCAAGCTCCGCGCCAGGGACCCTGGGAAAAGAAAGAGTATTCCTGAAAGGCCAAGATGATTTTGATCCCTAAGTTTCAAAACAGTTCACTTTTATTTTAATATGCGCTCACAATAAGTTTTACACTTTGTCACAAAAAATCACTATAATTTTTCACTTGTATTAACAAACACGCATAATACTAATTTCCGGAAAATGTAAATTAATGTTTTTAATTTACTTACCTTTTAGTTGAAATTGTCCAGTTAAATGGCTTGATCCCGAAACAGCGTTCCTTCAGCAGGCGGACTATGATGGATTAGGTCATGGAGCTTAAGCTGATGATGAATTCACTATCGAAGACAGTCACATTTCTTTGTTGATACTGCTGAGGAAGGAGAGAAGAGAGCAATAATTATTTGTAATAATTACGAAGTCGGTTACGTAGTATAACATTAGGGTTTAATTTTTTACAAATTAATTACTAATCGTAAGTAAGAAACCAAAATATTACCTGCATCCTCGTAATTTTCGAAAGAACCAATAGGATTCGAGCGGTGACCATGGAGTTGGGTCCCCCTTCAGGGATTCGACACCTGTGGGTGTTGGGTTGTTTTGGACCCTCGTCGTTCTATAGGCTCGGGATTTTCACTTTTCTCTCTCCTTTCCGAAAGTTTCCCATGTGATGAATAGTTCCCTGATCCTGAAAAAAGAAAACACAAATTATATGTTGGGTACTATTTTTATGTTTTTGTGGAGCTATAGTTAATGTCATTGAATCACTCCAGGCGTTGATTCCGAGGAGTCTCTGGATATGGAAGATGTGAGGATGGAATTTAAGGCTCGTACTGTGTACAGCGGAGGATTTTTGTTGAGTCTAAGTATTCTTGTAACACACTGGGCTCTTCAAATGGGCTGTTTTCTGGACGTTCGCTGCGGATGATAGGGACTTAAAAGACCCAGAAGACGTCAAAAAACTGACGCAATCCTATAATAATTCCTTGAAAATATTATTCATTTATGGCTGTAACTGATTTATTTCTCTTAAATTTTTTTTATATAAATTTACCCTGCTTCCACTGATTCACATATGACTAAATAACTATTAACTACGGAAACTGAAAATGTTGTACTTACTTTAAACCTTGATCTCCAACCCTTGAAAATTAATCCTGCCACGTCTAGAAGGGTAGGTGGAAGTCCAGGTATTAGAGGAGGATGGTCCAGACATATTAAATGATCACTGGATTGGGGACTGGCTCTATCGGTCCTCGTGAGATCACTTAAAAATCTATTTTCTGCTAGAAACTGTTAAATTAAAAATTAAATTCATTTGTTTATCACTGTATTATTATTACCTGAAATCATAATTACTTAATTATTATGCTCTGGAGATAAAAATACCTTCAGTTGTTTGTAAAAACTTATAGTTAAGAAATTACTTGCTATGAAAAATTGTAAGATGAAAATGTTATTGAGTGGAAAAAGGGAGAGACAACAATGTTAATTTATGTATTAATTACAATACGAAATTATTATGTCTGTATTTGTAAAAAAATTTTTTTATCAACGAGGACGTTGATGTTACCCCTAAGGGAGGGTACTATGAGGTATATGACCTCATCAGCTTATCTATGTATTTACATGATAGCCTTTGGCTATCTGTAACTACCTATAAATAAATTGTACTTACCTGTCAATCACCAGTCGTCATTTGGACTCTGAACGAGTCACTTAATAAACCAGTGTCTCTCCCTAAATAGTGCCTATTTATTGGCATCATCACTGCATCCTTCGGCTGGCACATCTCCCATCAAGCTACGCTTTACCCCACACTATGAACCCAGTTCTCATTCTTTTGGAGTCTGAGACTGATCTGAACGGGCAGGGTTTCCATGTTGAGTGGAAGCCATGTCCGCATTCAATCCAATGAAATTAAAATACATTGATTGACAGAGTCTGCGAGCCAATAATAATTGTTTAATTTATATGTGATGTCATGTTTGAATTTTATTAAAAGCTTTGATTCGTGTTAGTAATAAAATAATTGAGAATTTTAAATTATACTCATATGATGTTTTCATATCATTTTAGCTAAAATATTTCATCAAATATTTTCCAACGCATTTTAATTGTGGACGTTTGTTTTCGTACCAATTTTGAATATGAAGTATATTATTAATTCTCATACCAATTTCTTATTGCACGGGCTTGGATTTTCAATATTTTTTGTGCATCACTAATACGTATATGTACTTGAATGATAGTTGGCGACTGATAGCAGTGTGGCTAAGTGCTCGTTTAGGAGTGTCGTCTGAGTCCCGGGTTCGAATCCCGGAGTGGCTTCTAGTAGTATTAAAGGAAAGGGTTTTTTTCCCACTGGGTTTTTCCTCTGACCGCTCAGACATATGACCACCAAGCGAGTTTACATTGATGGCCCTAGAAAGCAGGAGTTACTCATAGGTAGGGTCAATCATTAAAACTTTGTATTACAACTTAACGAATAAAGGCTTAAGATGGTTGACAACTCTGTGAGACCTACGGGTATGTATCGGAGTATAAACCCACATTTTCTTTACTTGAATGATACGAACCAGTTTTGCGTTATGACTTGAAAATTTTCGTGGCTCAAAAGTTGGCGCGAATTTTACATAGAGCTGTGGAATGGATTTTTACTACACATAAAAAATTGAGAAGAAATAACAAGCTGGAGTAGAGTTGTGTATATGGAAAATGTCTGAAACAAAAATGAGAAGAAATACTTGGTATTTTTTACCTAAAATTACCCTCTACTGCTTCTTATCTCTTCCTGTCATTAGGGTTCGATTTGACAAAGAATCGAATGAAAAGAAATAAGTAAGCAGGTCCAATGGTGATAAATAAGGAGAACATGTCATCGTTGACCCCACAATGGGCGTCATATACTAATAGGATACGAAAAAATGCAAGCAGAATAACTTTTTAAGTTTAAGCCAAAAAAACTTTTCTTTCAAGAAATTATCAACCTACTTTTGACATAACTATAGATCAATATGTGTACTATGTGTACACTAAAATTTTTAGAATTTTTAATATTGCAATTGGGAAACTAATGGAAAGTAGATTATCATTTTTTGCAACATTACAATATTTTTATTAATAATAACTTCTTTTCTAATTTTGAATCTTGTAATGAAATATTTTAAGTGATGTTAAAACCTCCTGAGGGATAATAGTCTCCAAATAAAAACAATAAAAAAAAGTGGGGTTTATACTCCGATTCATACCCGAAGGTCTAACATAGTTGTCAACCATCTTAAGGCTTTATTCAAATCAGTTACAAAGTTTCTATGGTTAACCCTATCCATGAGGAATCTACAAGCTGTCAAAGGTCTGAGCGGTCAGAGGAAAAACCCTTCCATTGAGTCAAATTACATACCACCCCCGGGATTCGAACCTGAGTATGACTCAGACGACCCTCGAGTGAACCCGAGTCCATTGCCGCTACGCTGATGGAGCTTGTCAATAGTTTCCAAATAATGAAATTCCTTGTCCATACATGTAAAACCCTGATAACCATTGTTCATATTTCAAGAATTTTTTCTTGAATTTTAGATGAAAATAATTTTGTTCATTTGAAAAAGTATAAATTTTTACATAAAATTTAAGGATACATTTTTACATGGAGATTTGTTGTAAAGTGGACAATAATAATCGGGAGTCCGAATCGGCCCCTGACAACAGAAAATTTTTTGATTAAATTATTTTCAGATCAGACAAGCAAGCTGGAAAGGAAAATGATGAGGGAATCTGAAGATTTTTGAATGACCAAATGGGTGTCTAGAAAATTAGAGACGGCTGAGTTGGTGGGTGGCTTTCATTACAATCATCCATTTAAACTGAAATGCGAGTAAAAACAACATTTTTGATCTACCTTACCGTTAATGCCCAATTAACACATGAGGGAGTCGTATCCCAACTATTTAAAGCAGGGTTTATGGTGATTCAGCGGAATTTTCATGCCCAAGCTTTTCATGAGTCTACTATGATTGAATTGAAACCGGTCTGGTGGTCGATAATATATTTAAAGGCACTCATTCATCTATGCATTTTACGGACTAAAATTAGTCCGTTAAACGTAGATTATTCCGCTATAACGTAATTACTTTATAGCGCGTTCTGTTTGTGCAGGAACAGATCGCGCGTATCGTTGAGGACATCCATGAGTTTGAGTATAGTATGGATACAATAAAATATAAGAGCAATGTAGCTCAATTATTAAGCAGAAAATCACGTGTTTTTATTATTCTGCAGAGATATTGGAAAAAAATTAATGATGAAAGGCAGAAAGCGCAGTATCAGCAGAAAATGGCATGAATAAACAACGTGCATCAAGTTTGCCGCATGCTCCGTTTTCAAGCGATGATAATTATTTTTTTCAGATAGATTAGGGAATCAATCAAAATGTCACTTTGTTATTTTTTATTGACGCAAATTAACTATCAAATATTAATATTCATGAGGAGTTCGATTTGTAAATCGAGGGAAATCCGAATGTATTGCCACTTACAATTAATTGGGTTATGATAAACATATCACTTCAATCTTCAATTCCTAATTGGATTTTCAGGAGGAACTTTCTTTAGAGTGGGGGGGGGGGGCTAAAACCCTGAGTGAATTCCAGGGTCCCGCTTAACATGTGTTAGCCGGACATGACATTCTTTAATGGATGTGGTGATTAATACTCGAAGCTTTGAAAGTTTGACTTTCCAAAGGATGGCTTAGTTCACCCTAATTTCGGTTGGCCCATATTTCTGGCGTAATCCACAAAATTTTTGGCCAAATTGTTTTAGCGAATTTTTTTGGTAAAATAATTCTGCAAAATTCATCCAATTAATTTTGTTGAAATGATAGGATGTTTTACAGTTTGCACGTTACATAATTTGTGTAAAATATTTCCAGGTTTTATACCATTTTGAGCTGACTTCGCAATAAGTAAAAACTTTCTCGAATTTCAAGGCAAATTTCTTGAATTTGGAATTATCCGATGCATTCTTTAAGAATGAATAAAATTAACTTAATAATTACCACTGCAATCACGGAAAAGCTTTTTTAACCCCCCCCCCCAACAGACTGAAGGTTTACCAAGTAATTAAAAATTACTTGTTCCAAATTGATAATAGTTTAAAACAGAGATTAAATGACCATTTTTGTTTAATCAAGACTTTGATTGACAGTTGAACATTGAAATGATTGACATGATTTGCATTTGAAAAATTTTGACTCACCAAGCCACATCGGCTTACTACAGCGAGGTATAAAAGGAATCGCTCCCCGGAAGATTAAGTATGAATTTTTACTAAACACAGTGTTTAACTCATTTCTATCTTTCCCTTGGAGAAACGAACCTGATTCCAAAACATGAAAATTCTGTTAATTCTTCTGGGAGTGATTCCTACATGTTTTTGTGGTACGTAAACATTTGAGTATATTAATTTTTTATCCAAGCCAGAATAGAAATTGCTCTGTACCCTCTACATGTGTATTTATCGGTTTTTATCATTACAACTTTAGCATTACATGTAATTCAGGTAAATTTATTCAGTCCATTCCATGGTTATTGAGATTAAATTGAAATTTGTCTGTTGCGCAGGGTTGGATGAACGTGAGAGTGAGAAAGAACCTATTCAAGTTAAACTTATGGAGCCTAATTATATCGCACGTTTTAATGCTGATTATACGGGTAAAACAAATAGATAATAGTTATATGGTGACGTAATAAAATAAAATGTTAATGTGAGTTAATAAAATGCATTGATGGCAGGTTGTGGTGGTGTCATTCCACTTTCCCTGTCTACCAATTCACTTATAAAGTACAAGATTGGAGAATTATTCGACCCGTACGAGTCCTGTGTCTGGGCACTCGCCGTACAGGAAGGCGTGACAAATGTTCAAGTTAAAGTAAATCAAAATATATCAAATGAACATGACGGTATAACTGTGTACTTTGCCAACGCAACCGGGCTAACATATTTTAAACTGTACGCACATTCAATTTAAATATTAAGTATTTTCATACCAAGGATTTGAAGCTATAGCTTTAAAAAATTGGTAATGCTTTTTCAATTTTAATTCAGGCCAAGGAACAACACCAAATTTAATTTCAACACCCCCCTCGCCTTTCTCGTTTTCTCATCCTACGTGTCAGGCCAATCCAATGGCTTTGACATTCAAATATATTCTACTGGCGTTCCTGGCACGAGATCAGTGGGAGCGTACCATGTACGGAAGGATGAAGGAAAATTCTCTTACCCAAATGAAGATGGAATGAAAAATCCGGATAAAAGAGCGGCCGTTGTGTTACAAAGGAAAGCGTCGGGAGTTGTCAGGTCACATTTGCAAGTAAAGCTTAAGGATGTTACGGTTGTTGGAAATAATTCGATCCAAGTTTACGCGCTCAATAGTTACTACCCTTGGGGTGATTATGGTCTCCTCGGAAGGTTATACAATACCGATACTCAGTCTGAGATTATAATTGAATATTTTGTGTATTATTCACGCTAATTTTTTTTACAAATTTTAGCACGTATTTTTGATTTGTCCAGGTTCACAACTGATGCTGAAATTGTAGTTAATACGATGAACCCAGTCCTCATTCTTTTGGAGTCTGAGACTGATCTGGACGGGCAGGGTTTCCATGTTGAGTGGAAGCCATATCCGCACTCAATCCAATGAAATTAAAATACATTGATTGACAGAGTCTGCCAGCCAATAATAATAATTAAATTGATATTTGATGTCGTGTTTGAATTCTATTAAAAGCTTTGATTCGTGTTAGTAATAATATAATTGAGAATTTTAAATTATACTCATATGAGGTTGTCATATCATTTTAGCTAAAATATTTAATCATATATTTTCCAATGCATTTTTATTCTGGACGTTTGTTGGGGTACTAATTTTGAATATGAGGGTTTGCTATTTTTCATGCCACTTTCTTATTAGGCTTGGATTTTCAATATTTTTTTTATCAATAATACGTACATACTTGAATGATACGAATCAGTTTTGAGTTATGACTGGAAATTTTTTACCACAGGAATATTTGGTTTCTCGTTACCTACAATAATTACTCTCTACTGCTTCTTATTCTTGCTGTCATTAGGATTGGATTTGACATAAGATTTGACAAAGAATCGAATGAAAAGAAACAAGTAAGCAGGTCCAATGGTGATAAATAAGGAGAACATGTCATCGTTGACTAGACGCGGGGCGTCCTGTACTATAAGAATATCAATAAATTTTAGTGGAATTATAATTTTTTAATTTAAAAAACTTTTATTTCAAGAAATTTTCAACTTACTTCATTACTCAAATCTTCAACTGTACAATTTGTTGGGATTGTGAAGGCCATGGACACTCTTTTTGGCACATTTATTTTTAAGGCCTACAGGAATGAAAAACCGGGCTTTTAGAAAATGTTTCAGTCAAAAATGTTCAACTTAATTTTTAGCTGGAATTTTGGTACCAAAATTTTTATCCAAAATTTTGAATGCTCGAATTTTGAGAAAATCTTTTACAAAAATATTGTCAACAAAAATTTAGACCACATTTCAGAAAAAATTCAATGGAAATTTGTCATCGAGCAATTTCCATTAAAACTTTCAGCAACGATTTTTAAAACAAATTTACAACAGACGAGGCTTACCAATGTAAAAGGATAAGTTTCTGCTTCCTCAAAATAATAAAGGCGGTATCTCCCAATTCAAAGATCTTGGACACCAAAAACATCCACCCCCAAAAAACCGTTGCCCAGTTTGTAAAGTCCCTGTGAAATAAAATTCGTTTTCCTATTTGAAAAAACATTTCCTTAATAATCCTTCAGATTTAAGTGGAAATTACTGTGAGCAGGCGGCTAAGTACAGCCCGTTGGGTTTTGAGAGTAAATGAAACGCCTCAGGGTATCCTCGCAAAGTCGCGGCAATAGAGAAAATTGCTTATGCCGCGTTCCAAAATATCAAAGCCTTGTTCAATTGAAAAGCGGGTCTTGGCTCCATCCATTTTTTACCAAAATAAATCCCCAATAGGTACAGAGCCAAAATCCCGTACAAAACCCATCGATGCGTTACAAACCAATCGTGTACTTTAATCGCATCGAAAGTCTCAAAGTTGTAGGCCTCGATGTATTCCGATTTCACGTGGATGATTGACACGTTTATTCCATCACAATTTTGCCGCATTTTGAGTTTCTACAAATGGACGTAAGCCAACTTTAAGCAGACTTTCTGTTCCCTGTTCCGAAGCCAAATCAAGGAATAACTAACAAAATTTTAAAACAATAATAAAATTTCAATTTATACGCAAGCACTTGTAGTTTTCCATATTAATTGAATGCAATTTTTTAAATTATTGGAAAATCTCTGTGATAAACGATGGGAGCATTTAAGGTGCAAGTCATTAAAGGAGGAATTTTTTTGATGCCAATGCCGTGTGAAACTCGATCTATGTACTTTCTAAGTTAGTAGTTTTAAATGATTGGAAAATGCCATGTAATCATTATGATGAATCCATTTGCAACAATATAATTGAAATAAGATTGATAAATTTTGAGGATAATATTTAACATTTCATTTTTGAGGTTGAAATTTGACAAGAAAATTGAGAAAGGATTTAACTAGCCGGAAACGCTGAGGAAATTGTTTTGGATGAGGTTGAAGTTGTAAATTTTATGGTTTCTCTTCCTTTTTTGCAGACGAGAGATGTTGTGCAAAAATGGACGAATAAATACATTGCCACACAGTTTTTCAATGGACATACATAATTAAATGTGGTTATAAGGGCTAAGGCCGACTTTAACCTGAATTTTATTATTATTATTATTAAATAATTTAATGAACAAAAGTTATAAAAGTTGGCTGATTTCGAGTGAACAATTTAGGCTTGGTGCCTTTTTTCAAAAGGCGAGCGTTGAAAGCGGCCAAAGGAAGAGCGAGTAAATCCACGTCATGCTGAAGTCTCTGAAGCATCGCATGGTGACGAAAATGTTGATTTCTCCACACACAGGCCAAAAGGCAAACACCATAACCTTCAAATGAAACAAAAATATTCGAATATATTTTTCGCGCGCGAATGACGATCTTATAAAAGCGCGCCAAAACTTGATAATGATGGGGGATAGGAATTTGTTTCCAGGTGTAGATGGCCACAGGGTTGAAAAAAGCACAAGGAAAAAATTAATTTCGCAACTAAAATTTTTGGAAAATTTGTCATGTCCTCGAATTGGCGTCAAGGACTAACTGTGCATCCGTTACATTAAATTGCCCTTGACTTTTGTATTACTTAAATAATTATTGCAAATTGTCATGATTAGGCTTGAGAAGTCTCGAGGAAAAAATGTAGACTTGAAAAACCATAATAATTGGTTCTAATTGTTATTAATGTATAAATTTTTCTCACCAATTTTGTAAATACTATTTAAGCTTTTGTGTTGGTGGATATTTATTAATTTGAAGTGGAAATTGTTCCGATTCGTAAAATATACATACAATATAAATATTTTAACAAAATGCACTATATCATGGAACAAAATAACTTCTATCTTCTATTCTATTAACATATATTAATGTATACACTCGGAAGAAGAAACTCACACAAAAGAAATAGAGCGTTTTCACTTCTAACCCCACACTCATAATTCACTTTAGTCTCATACAAAAAATTTCTTGCCTTTGACTCTTCAATCTTTCGAAAAAAATTTTAAGAAATTTGATCCATATTTTTATTATGATTAGTGTTACTATTTTCCTGACTTCAGTATTTGGTGCCCCGAATTTGTTGATAAATTTTGTCACTATAGACAATAAAATTATTACAATGATTCTTATTTTTCATTTGGTCAAAAGTAAAATGTGCTAATTAAAAATAAGACAGTGTAAATAATATTTAAAAAATATATTTAGTTAAAATATAGTAAATTTAGTAAATTTATTTATTATTTTACAGTGTAAATATATTTATTAGTTACATTACAGATTAACTAAGCAAAATATTTATTTTCACAGAAAATGATTTTCAAAATGTTTTGCCAAAATGGTTTTTTGCACTTTTAAATTCTGTAAACTTTTTGAAAAATTCCATCCAAAACATCATATTTTATCCGAACCTTTCAAATCCGAATTTTTCTAAATATCATGTTTTGGATGGAATTTTTGCTAAAATTTACCATTTATATAATTGCTCAAAAACCACGGTTCACTTAGAAGTATGATTAGTACGGTTAAAATGCTCTTGCCAAGAGCTATTGAATGGTATCTACCGCATGAAAATCTCAGGGAATTATCACGTTATAAAAAATAAGCCACCCCCCACAGATTGGCGTGCAGAATTATTATTATCCTGGATTTTTATAACTATGGAGGGCATTGGGGAAATCGTGATCAAAATAAAAATTTGGTCAAAAATGAGCGGAACAAAAGAGTGGGAAAAGTGTAGTGTGGCGCTGGAAAATTCCTTAATTTGCTTAAATGTACATATTTGCTGACCGAATTAACGCAAAATGATTTCCATGCTACCCAAAATGTCTTTGCATAATTTGAACTCTAGATAATAAAATACAATACTTTACTAGTATATACACGCGGAAAATTGAAAATCATTTGATAAAATGGAGGAAACGAAAATGAATAATAATTTCTCATGTTTAATAAAACAGATGCAACATAGAATTAATGGCTAAACTACGAATAATTTGGGAGAGAAATTGTCAATAAAACCATTATAATCATTTACCATGTAAAATTAGTAGAATCAGTTTGACTCAACCTAATTCCACGTGTCTAATTGAGGTAAATTTTTTTCTAATGAACACAATAATTTATCGTCCTATAAGTGGTTTGCATGATGAGGGAAATTTTCTGGTGGTGAGTTTTTCTCGTATAATAATATTTGGGAAACGTTTATGGCGGTGGTAAGTGGAATAATTCCTTGGATTAAAACAAACCCAAAAATGTAATTTGTTTTCTTTACTACACAGTCACCAAAGGAAAACTTTGTCACTAAAATGGCTGCTTCGCAAATATTCTTTACTCCCAGATTTTTGCATTACTTCAAGTGTGCGAATAAATTTGGCATGATTTTTGTGGGTCATCCCTACATTTGGAACGAAAAGGAGCGTGAAATGGATTTGGTGGGAAAATGGCGACTTGCCATTTGGCGAATTAACATGGCGCTTGGATTCGCATACGTTTTCTTTGTGTATTTCCGATGTGTGCAGGTTAATTTGGATCCGGAAATTGGAAGCAATTCTGAGAAAATTTACATGCGAGTTATGGCAGCTTACATGTCACTCTCATTGGTCCTACATGTGACGGTGATCCGGAGTTTGGAGTTGCTACCGGCATTTGCCAATCAGTTGGTCCAGTTTTCCTTGCTCTTTGAAAGTAAGAAAAAAATTGAGCCGTGTATTGTGGATTTAACTTGTAGTTATTATTATTGTTTGAAAATTTTGAGATTAAAATGAGATTTTGGAATTTTTGTGGTAAAGGAAAGTACACCAAGGGAAATGCGA
>JAQFXU010003576.1:0-15860 GCA_034693705.1 Spatulosminthurus flaviceps | reverse complement strand
ATAATTTATTACTACTTAATCACTAATAATTAACAATAACTACTTGAACTTTGTTATTAATTACGCTTTTTAACTTCTCAATTCATGTAATTCCAACCATTTAGGAGCGCCACGCAACAGTATATTATGTACTTTATGTATTAACCATATTTAATTACGTATTATAGTTTGTAGCAATAAATATGTACTTAAACGAACTGTCAGGGTCAACTGAATATACGAAACGAATGTTGTAGTACTTGTAATACTATATAACACTGGAACTTTTCGCATTAAAAGTATCAAATGATTCCATCACGAAAAATTTGCTAACATAAGTATTTTTTCTGGTTGAGGATTTATTTATGCATGGGTTACATCTGGATCTATATTAGTAACTGGATTTATTAACCAATTTATTGAAGTCTAGACTCCAGAATATAGTATACAATGAATACTGATTGCGAGAATGTGAGAAATGGCGGAAGCAGGAAGTTGATGCCGGGGTAATGACCAATCAGACAAGAATCTGTAAAAGAGCAAAAACACCTAATACAGACATACACAAATAGCCATAGAAAAACCCTTGTTTAGCGCGCTACTACCACACTGAATTATAGTGAATAAGCCACAGAACGTCATTATCTGCATCGGATGTCCATTTCGATGTTGTGTCCATAACTTCGGCAATAATGATCCGAATCGGAAACTAAAAGTAAGGTCCTCGCTTAATTCGCCTCAAAACCTTCAAGTTTCAAAATTCAACTCATTCGGATGATCCACTGCTGAGAGGTAGCCTGCCCACTTCCAGAATTATCCACTGCACTGGAGAAAATTCCCCCAGCCAAGGGGGTGCGTGAAGGAATTTTTTCAATATTTTCCCCAATCCCTACCACCTACCCCAATATGAAAAAAATATTTTGACCAACACCCGCACTCTCGGGTAAATTGATTGATCCTAGAAATACAACCTCAAGTACTACTGTAGTTATTTTTTCCAATATCATATACAAATCTCTACATCCGTTCCCGGGTGGAGGTTGGTAACTATTGCAATACAAACTGGATTGATTTTCATGGTAAAACGGAGACCATCAAGTTCACAGTATTTCATTTAGCGTCCGGTGTAATTACCACATATTATGGATCAATAAATTATTGTATTGATCTTCTGATTGATATGAATGAAATATAATATTTTTATTTCCATGTTTTTCAAGGTTTCATATTTTAAGGGCCAAAGAAAATTTAGGCTGAAAACTTACTCTCCCAACAGTCATAACATACAATGGAAGAAAGATTCATCTATGACGCATAATTGGTTAGTTATTGCAATGAACGGCTTAAAAAGTGTGCATGGAAATTATTTAAATTAGCTAACTCAAAACGAAAAAGTCAATTATTTGTCAAGCTTTGTACCCTAATTACAGCGTAATTGATAATGTGAGATTTTTGCAAAGGCGACTAACGTTTGTACACAATAAAGCAATATTTTTTGCAATTCTAACCTCCTTGGTGAAAGAAACAGAGGAGTTTTTTATGGAAAGATTTTGCCCTTTGGATTCGCGGATTTAGAGATCTCATTTTGGAAAAAGACCATTCATGACCATTTTTGAAAACAGTTTTCATTAAATCAATTTAGTCGGTTTTGTTTTTTTTTGGGGGGGGGGGAGTAATACGTACGAGCAAAATGACCGACCATTTCGGAATAAAAAGAGGAAATCTCAAGAATATTTAATGGTTCTTTTATTGAGTAGAAATTGTCCGATTAAAAGGTATTCATGAATATTCTTTTGAATTGCTTTCTATCTATTATGTGCTTTGTATAGCTGTCAAGCTACATAACTGAGTTAAATCCCAGTATGCTCGAAAATAAAATCTCTAAAGTAAGAAACTTGAGTGTAGACGCCAGGGTAACCTTCCACAGCACATCCAATGCCCCAACTTACAACGCCGTCTAAAGTACCATTATTGCAAATCATGGGACCACCGGAGTCTCCTTGACAGGCATCTCGTCCTTTGATTCCAGCACAAAGCATAGAGGGCAATACAGGTGGAGCTGTACTCGCAGAGTACAAATCTTGGCAAGTGGAATCAGGCACATATGGTACATCTACAAAATGGAGTCTCCTGGCAGATGGTCCTCCTTCGAAAGTTGTTCCAAAACCAGATACAGTGCAATCAGTGTCATCGGAAACCTCTCGGCCTGGAGCAGGTAATGTAATTGGTTGGACATAGTCAGTGAAATTGAATTCTCCATCGATTTCAATGATGGCAATGTCATTGGAGAAGTCATCGTAGTTGAAATCCGGATGAGGAATGAGAGTTTTTGCACGGAACTCTTGCTCATGGCCGGAAGAAACTAACAGGTCTTGCTCCCCAGCACGGATGTAAAGAAGGGAAGGAATAGCTCTGCTCGGACGTAACCAACGATTATATATGTTAAAAATCTACTTGTGAAAATAATTGACCGCAAGAATATGCTGTCTTCAGAAACTACAAGTTGTAATACAATTTCATGTAGTTAGTTAAACTCACCCAACAACGCAATGTGCAGCAGTCACGACATGCTTAGAGCTGATAACTGAACCTCCACAAAGGAGAAATTTAATTCCCAACAAATTTTCCAACAGACCCACTTGATGTGGAAATTGGCCCTCCTCAGCTACTTCTCCTCCAACAATATCAGGCCCAATATTTGCTCCACGCCGGGGTAAATGGAATCCCGGACGTGGGACAGCGTATCTGCTCTCTGAAAGATTTCGATAAATTAATAGATTGGCCCTAATTATTATTTTAATTCACGAATTTAAGGAGGGTGTGATAAAAAAAATAAAAAAAACAGTTACATAATGACTACAATTTTTCAACTTGAATATACCTGAGAATAGAGCAAAAGAGATCAACAGCAGCGTGCGAAAATACATTGTAATGATTTATTCAGCAGTTCGGCAGTGAAAACCTGAACATTGATTTGGTTTTTGGACAATTAATTAGCAGGGATTTAAGTTAGCACTGCTATTTTATGGTAGTTCTATCTAATCAAATCCACTTACAATTCATCGAGGTAGAAATCAATTAATTGATTGTAATGACACTCATGTTGATGCGGTCATCTTATCAAAATAAAATTTCGCATGCGATAGAAACTCAGAGTTTATAGGTGATAAGATAATAAAACGAATAGCTAGATTGACCAGCTGAATTTTTAATGTAGTTGACATGAAATGTCAAGTGCATGATCAATGTGGAACAAAAAGTTTAGGTCACTATTTGTCAAGCTTAAACAATGGAGATGGAGTAGTAATATATATGTTTCAAAAACACGCGTCTCATCATATGAAGTACGAAAAAATTTGTGCACAACAATTATTTTAGTCCTTAAAGTTCAATTTAAAAAAAATAGGTTTTATACTCCGATTCATACTCGTAGGCGTAGGTCTAACAGAGTTGTCAATAATATTAAGCCTTTATTCAATTCGTCCTCGCACAAGTTTCTTAGGTCTGAGCGGTCAGGGGAAAAACCCAGTGGAAAAAACCTCTTTCCTTGAGCCAAATTACAAACCATCCCCGGGATTCGAACCCCAGTACGACTCAGACGACCCTCGAATAAATAGCCGCTACGCTGCAAGAGACTTGTCAAAGTTGAATTTGATCTCTTAGCAAATAATTAATTAATGTATTTCTAAATTAAAATTCAATTTTACGACCCAAATCTTGGTGCTAAAGTAATTGTTCTGGGCTTTTTCGTACTTTATGGTAAGATGCATGTTTTTGGAAAATATTACTATCTACATATACCTCCATTGCTTTAACTTCGGTGGGCTGTGCATGAGTTCCTTAAGCATAGAGATGAATGGGGCAAAGTTGTCTTTCTTTTAGCCCTGCTTGAAAAATACATAGCTGCACCTATAATAACACAATAAGTACCTACCCCAGAAAAATCTCCATTATTTTTCCTTTAAAATGAGACAATTCTCAATCTCAAGGGGTTCCATATTGCTTGTATTGTACATATACTAGGTTTTATAAACCATGTCAGCCTATTCACTCCATGTTTCAGGATTCAACACCCGAGCCTATAATAACCAGGTCAGCAGGGCTAGAAGGGTTAAATTTTACAAATGATGCAGTTAGAAAATGTGTTTCAAAATATATATACCATTTTACTGCACTACTTTATTTTTTGGTAAATCCAGAAACGGTCAAAATGACCGTTGTGTTGTGACAATATTGTTCTTTTAAATGTTGGAAAAGCCGATATTTGAGAGTTTAAACTTACAATGCTGTAAATCATTTTACGCCAAGAATTTGAAAATGACCAAGGACGGGGTGGCGCAAAATACTTGGAGGTTGTCGTTTTGTATAGTTGAATGAAGTGTGTAAGCAACGAACGACATGAAATGCATATATTTTTTGGTCATGAAAATTTTGTAGAAATTTCTTCTGTTGAAAATATTTTAGCTCTTTGTACATGAAAATCGTTTTGTTTGAACATATTTTAAATCTACTTTCTTTGGTTGAAAAAACTTTGGGTGGCTTGAAATGTTTTCGGATGATTTGTTTGACTCATTTGCAATTCACACCCTTGTGAAAAAAATAGACAAAATGTAACTATACAAAGCAACAGTTCCAAAAAACGATATCTTACAATCCAATATAAGATGCTAATATAGTATATGGTCCAGTTTATTGAAAATAATGCAATTTTATTTTGACAGGAGCGTTTTTATTTATTTTAAATTGCCATATTAAAATGGTTAGAGATGAAGGCGGTGCATTGGAATAGAAGTGGGGTGCAGTTCATTTAAAATGTATTAACTTTTAATTTAATCATTTAAAACGCACTAAGAACGCGTTTTTAAGCTGATTGAAAATCGTTTAAAGTATATAGTTAACAGTTAAATCAGTAAAAATTTAATCCGCTATTCGCTTCTCCATTACTATTGCTCAGTAAAGATGTCATCGGTAACTTATACTTACGTTTTGTTAGAAATTTTTATTCAAGTTTTTTCACTTTCTTTTGGGTTGGCAAAACATGGTCATCCTAGCTTACAATGAACATGACTCATGACTGCTAAGATGAAGCAGTTGATTTCGTCAGATATTGAATAGCGTGGAAATGAAACGAACCAAAGTTTCTTCATGTGTGCAGTGTACGTAAATATGGGGATTTGCAAATTACACCCATTCCTATATGAATACTACTGTAAGTGAACAGAATACATATGTACTTACAATTAGAGTATGAAGGACGCTGTCCGTTACAAAAAATGCAAATATCCTGCTTTGGAATAGACGAGGACAATGCAGTTCAATTAAAATGTTTTTATTTTGATGAGTGCGTTTTGTTGAAAATCATTTAACACAGTTAAAACTGTAAAAAGATTAAACTCCGGAATTCTGTGCGATCCAGTCTCTGAAGTAGGAAGTCTGAGTGTAAACTCCTGGGTAACCAGCACGAGCGCAGCCATTTCCCCAGCTCACAACACCAGAGAGAGTGTTACTTCCATCGCAGACGATTGGGCCACCAGAGTCTCCTTGGCAAGCATCTTTACCGGTAACACCAGCGCACAACATAGAATCAACGATCTCGCCATCGTAAGCATCGTTGCATTCTGCATCGGCGACGTATGGGACGGAGACGTAACGTAAACTTTGGGATACGGAACCTCCTTCCCGGGTAGTTCCCCATCCTGACACCACGCAGGAACCTCCTGATACCTCTTCATTCTGTGGTGGCAAGCCAATGGCCTGAACGTTCTCGTTCAATTCCAATGGTTCATCGAGGATGATGAGAGAAATATCATTTGTCAAATCCCAGTCATCGTAACCACTGTGGACTATAACACGTGCAGCTTGTCTTTCTTGTTCAATACCAGAGTTGCGGTTGAGTTCCTGCTCGCCGGCAACAACAATGATGTCTGCAGCATTGGCTCTGAATTTAGTTTAACAAAATAAAAACTGATAGCACATCATTTATAATAATAATAATTATTATTATTATGTTCACTACGAGCTGTACTTATAGGAAAACCAAGAGGCTCTGGATTATTTAAAAAACATGCATTACCCATCCAAGCAATGTCCAGCTGACACGATAACAGTGGGGCTGATGATGGAAGCTCCACAGAAGAAGTATCTGGTGCCAAAGTAATTTTCGTAAAGTGCAACTTGGTATGGGAATTGTCCTTGAGTAGCGACCTGTCCACCAACAATCTTTCCATCTCCAATGAATCGGTTGGGAATTGCAGGATCCTTGGCTTTACCAGATCCAGTCTTGACCCCACGGGAGTCTACAATAATATTTGATGATATATTTCACTTTGACTTAGAGCAGGGAAAGTTTCATTATAAATTACATGAATGTTTGGATATTTTCAACATGATTCAAAAATTCTAATAAAATAATTACCAATGCTGACAGCCACACACAAGAGGAGAGCTAGTGCCTTGTACATTTTTGCTTTGTATTTCCTTCGAACTACACCATTTTTTACTGGCACTCGCGTATTTATACTCTGTAAGATTCGTCAGGCTAAATTTCTCAACAACCTTTACACCGGATTTCATTGTTTATTTTACCACCTGCTCACGCGTTGCTGATAAAAGATAAAATACTCGTACGTCCTTTTAATCGCATTAGTAAAATGATTAGTAAAATGATTTGTTATATCAAACTGACATATCCGATGAAGGCTCTCATCTTGAAGCTTGGAAAAATTTTCAAGTGGATGTAATTCCCCGGCATTGTTTCTGGAGAAAGCAAGTGACCATGATTTCCACGTGCTTAAAAAATATACACAAAACAGGGGTTTTCCCAGTTCCCAGCAGGTAAGTACTCTTATCGACGGGATTTAATTTTCCTATGCTAATTGTCTAAACCGATTAATATTGATTACGAATGATTGAATCACGGGATGCCCCACTTAAGCAACTTAGAAACGTGAGATTTCCCCAGATATGTCCAGCTTATATGATTGCCAACTTTCCAAGTAATAGTAGCTGACAGCATTTTTGCGATTAGGATGGTTTCCATCACAACAGATGTCTGATTCGAACGCTGAGTAGCAGTTACGCTGAAACAATGTCAGTAATTTTAACTAGTAAACATACACGCACATGTGTACATAATCAAATCATTTACCGACGTCTCCAAGTTTCGGCATTAACCTTGGTGAGGTCGTAGTCATCGGATTCTGGGATGTCAATTTTTTGAGGGGTGCTTATTACAATATCATTTGAATGAGTGTTGTTCGGAATGCCAACTTTACATTTTCACTTTTTACAACAGATTTATTTCCCTTCTTTGACATTTTATCGTAAATAGACGCTCATACGTTCAAACACTGACGATTGAACCAAGTTCGCAATTCTTTCACAGGTTTTCATTCTGCTCTATCTCTCTGTTTTGGGTTTCAAAACAATGGCGGAAAGTTTACATTCTTAACTTGGATGTAGATTAAGTCAGTGTATACTTGCCCATCGACATAAGCAATTTAACAAGATTTGTTGGCGGGTTTTGTTGACGGAGACATATTAATTGGGTACTAAAAGATTCCGTAAAAATTTGTCAAGCAATATTCCAGAATGCGTTGTTTGATTATGCTGATCAAGCGGGTTCCAGTATTTTATAACATTGCAAGAACCTGATTTCTCCCAGAAAGATTTGACTCTCATCCCGCGAATCCACATTGAAGGGTTTCATTTTATAGTGTTGGTTTTGTTTCCTCGCTACGTGGTTCTGGTTCTTGTCATGGGACAACGTTTTCACAGTACCATCAGTAAAGATATTTAAAAACGGTCTAGAGTCCAGGTGCACTTTCATCTAGAAAAATGTTTATCAAAAAACAGAATCATCCAAATTTTTTTGTGCAATTTTTTCTTTACAAATTTGTTTATCCAAAATATTTTCAACCAACAAAAGTTTCACCCAAGGCCAATTAAAAATTAATATCGTGCACTACTATACATCTATCATTCAGGCGAACTCGTCCAAAAATAATAGAGGTGATTAGGTCAAATCTACTTGTTTAAAAAACTACCTTTAAATAAATAGAAACTTACGATCTATTTAACATAACTACGAAACGTAAGACTCCTTAAATCTCTGGCTCACAATTATTTACGAAAAACCAACTAAAAGCCCTTAAGATTTAAAAAAGGAAACATTTTCCATCTAATATTGGAACTGATCGGTATGTAAGCCTTAGAAAGTTTCCCCACTACTATAGAAAAACAAAATGGGTATTATTAAAATATACGATTCAATGTTTGATCAAAAATTACTTTTGTACGGTGCAATAATATTATTGTGGTCTGCCTACTACATGGATGAAATTGTCATTCATTTTAGAATTTTTTGCGTGAAAATTGTTTGGACGAAATCATTGTTGGCTGAAAAACATTTGGACGAAAACGTTCTTGGATAAGAGTTCCGGCTCCCATTTAAAAAACGTTCCAATCCACAATTATTTAGGAAAGTACGTAACTATATAACGAAACTTTTTGGAATGATTTGGAAGACAATTATTAAATAGAAAGAAGTGTCATACTTTTTAATACCAATTCTATAGTAACGCGATTTATCACAAATAAAACAATTTGTACATTAACATGTGGTAGAAAGCCTTCTATAATGCTAAATAACTCTGAAAGTTAGCTACGAACTGTTAGCTTAATAAATCCTTACTTGATAAACAAAACGACAAACAGGTGAATACTAAAATACAGTATACAATATTTACTTACATTACTTACGAACCTTGTAACATTTTTATAGTCAACACACTTAAACTAGACATTAAATCTAGGGAAATGGCGTACGTGTAACAAAAATAAGGTGAAACAATTTTAGGCAGTGCATATAATGAGGGTGGTTACTTTATATCCATGTCGTTCAACAAACTGTCAGATTTAATGTAGCATATAATAAATCTCAGGTAAATAAATACTACCACGGCCATCAAAGTAGCCTTCTATTGCATGAATCTATAAATAGGCCTATGTCATTGCCGAAACAATATTAATTTGTAGACACAACGTATAAAACAAACAAGTTAAGCGCATGGAACAGAGATAAACTTCAACCATGACGAGATATAAACTAAACCAAATTTCCTTCCTATACTCACACCGTTATGGGCACAGGTGCAGTGAATGATGGAAATAGCTTTTTCATTTTGAGCATGGACACATATTTTTGGAGATACTTTTCGTCGCTAAGAAGATTCTCAATCTGATTTTCGATTTCAAAAAGTTGAAGAAACTCCAACGGCCATTTCGAGTCTAAAATCCTTGGAAAGAGTGACGACGGGGTCCAATCTATGTAGAAAATATAATAAATTGCATGAAAGAATTCCTGAGTTTATGAAAATGTTTGAATGCCGTATGGATTCCGAGCTTACTTTTAAAATAATGACCAGTTTCTGGGCAAGCTGAAGCCTTCAACAAGTTTGTTTGATGTTTTTCCTTAACGGATGATAAGATATCTGTATAAATTAAGGATCAAATCAATGTAAGGTCAACAAAGCAGGCATATAGGAAACAAGGTGACCAACAGAAGTATAGCGGTAGATTTGTATTATCCCCACCAATGCAACAATGAAATTCAATTAAAATCAAATACTGACGTGTAAGATGAAGCTTCTGGGTACTAAAGTTTGGCTGAATAGTGAATCGTTCCTGAACGTCTTGAGAATAGTGGTGGTTTCCTTTGCACATAATGCATTTGTTAAACCTGGGGTTGGTGCTGCAGTGCGATGCAGCAATTATTGATTACATTATCATTCGTGTGAGTTTCAAAAATATAATGCATACAAAAGAGGCAAAGTATTTTCTTCACTTGCATCTAGCCACAACATATATCTAAAATGATCAAATTACTCACCCATTCACAGCATTTGTTGTAGAACAAAATGAGACATGAATGAACTGGAGCTTCCACGCTTGGTGAACCTCCCTAATCGCTCCTCCATGGAAACTCAATCGCCATCTTTTCCAGAAGGGATGAAAGGGTGCAATGGATATAACCTTGAAGGTTCGGAAAATTCAAATTGTGATGAAAAACAGATAGCATCTGCCATCTGCCTGCAAATAGTTTGCCACTCATTTTGAAAACAATATTATACCTCTTCACATTCTTCCACTCTAACGTGACCCCGGTAGTCAATCCTTTGGAGTAACGTGGACTGAAACGATGTAATCGAATTAATGAAACTTAGTTTTTCACTTTTAGTTATCCCTCGCGGCAAGCAATAATGAATAAGCTGAAGTAACGCTCTACCAGGCGCATCGTCTTCTTCCATCTTATGCGCCAGCAAACTGTAAGGAAATCAGGAAGTTCGCTATGAAAGTTGTTCACCCTTTACATTGAATAATGAACACAATTTCAGTCATGCTTACACAGCTGCTAAAACTGATAAAATATTCGTAAAGAAGTAGTCTGTGACGTGGGCTCTCTTCAAATAAATGAATGCCATCGCCAAAGTGAATCGATCAATAACTTCATAGCAACCATCCGTCTGCAGCATTTTGCTCATCAGCACATTTTCACCTGGCAAAAAAACAACAACATTATACTTATGGTACAATACATTATGCTGGCATACTTCACTTTAATATTACTCACCGACAGAATAAAGAAACGAAGTAATGTCTATGGTTGAAAACATCACCCCGTCTCCATCGCCGAGTCCCGAAGACGTAAAAATCATAACAGGATTTCGATACAACACCATCTTAACAGTCCTCGCGGCTCGTAAGGTCCCGTCACCGTCACACACGAAAATAATATTATCAGCAACATAAAATGCAATTTGAGGCTGCAACAATCCCCTACCATCATCCATAAGAACCACTGCTCCTTCCATATTTGGTAGCACAGCAAGGTACTTAACTTTCTGACGTAAAATTGAGATCTCTTCTGCAGGAATCACAGGTGACTTCCATACAATCCATGGAGTTTCTACTTTGTATTCCTTCCGACTCGGATACCCTGAGACCGATGCGGGGCTATTATTGTCCCAAGTCAAATGCCCCCCAAACACTGGATAATTAACATGGGGATGACGTGAGAAATGAATCGGGAGTGAAACGTCCATAGTACGTCACAAATAACTCTCTCCGATCATTCCATCTTTATAAAATCCCCTAAAGTTTTCTAAAGTTTTGGAATAAATTACTCTGGGGAAAATTCCTTCTTCATAACTTGCCATAACTCCTTTGAAGCTGTGAAAAAAATTGCAGGTATAAAACAAAAATCTTTAATTTTAAAATCCCGCGCATATATGTGAAATTATTACAATTTTTAACTCTGCCCCAGACTCGTCCCGGTGTCTTTTAAATAGTTACAAGTTACAATCGTTGGGTCCAATCTTGATCGGATTAAGGACTGGATTTACAATTATAATATGTCATTGTAAACTCTTGCAGCGTCTCCATCGATTGCAAATTGGGATTATGAAATTACAGTCACTAAAATAATTCACTACGAGGGCAATGTCTTATAGAAAACAAAATGCCTTCCTTTGCAAACAAATAGGAACGGTATTATTTTTTGGTAAAGGATGAGAATATGAGAAGAAGGGATTTTCGGGGTCGGGTGTCGGGAACTCACCGATTGACAGTAGCAATTTCGAATCTAGATACTAGATTTATATGAAGAGAGAGGAGTAGCGGCACAGCGAGGAACATTGATCAATTTATATTTTCATGTAAATAATTACTTCAATCAATCTTTTGCTTCCGACTATTTTCTGTCGAGTACCCAAGTACGATGTACACTTACTTAGTAACTTGATTTCGAACAAAAGTGGTCAAACGGATGATTCTTTCATGTTGCTCTAACAACTGGCAACACAGCTAAAAAGGGTGAGAAATGGTTTGTGATGTGCTTTTAGAATGTCAAGCACTGCTGTAAAACCTGAAATCGGAAATAGCTTATGAAACAGGTTGTAAGGCTCGACGATATGAAACAGGCTCGACGATATTGAAGATTTTTAGCGGGAAAGGTAGCATGTATAGTGTATAGATAGACACTATAAATATAGCAAACTGTAAACTTAAAAACATTCACATCGACATGAGCGCTGGGCGCACTGTCGTGATGTCGGGTGTAAAAAGTGAGTCAGAATGCCCATGCCCATTCCATTATATATCGTACAGTCCAAGGCCAACGGCTTCATCTACTAGTTTCGTAATAAATTGTGAGCGAAAATGGGAGCTGAAATAATGGGCGCAAAAAAAGGAAAGGATAGATCCCATGATAAGGAAGATTCAGAACTGATGATGTATTTTATTACAACTGGGGTAAACATTTACATAACTGCACTGCCAATAATTCGTAATTGGAAATTCAGATTTATATACTGCGTTAATATATTGTTGTGTCAGAACTTATGAGTATTAATTCTTTTGTAATTATTTACCTGCCATCGGCAGATATACGATTTTAATAAATAGAAGATATGTACAACTGTTACGCATAAATCCGAGTAGCACCGTGTTGCATATACCATCAAAAACGAGTATAAAAGATAGATTGTAAATGAAGGTAGGAAATGTTAAGTGATATGGAGACACTGGAGGTCTAATATTAATATGTTTTGTTTATTCTTCTTTACTGCAGAGTAGATAAAGAGGTTGCTGATAAACTTATTGTAAATCTGATGTATACTTCCATTTAAAACATTTACCTATGCCTATACATGTAGTATTTTTCAATCAACCTGGGAAACTGGTGATTCAAATAAAAGAAGCTCCTCACAGATAGACTGGATTCGTAGAAGGGCTTTAAATCATAAACATCAATGAAGTAAATAGACTAGACTAGACAAATCACTAAATTCTAAGCGATGCTACTCCATGTCACTTCATACTGACGCAGAAAACCTTGTAGGCGAAGATTGGAGTACAGATCATGTAATACTCAGTCTATTTTCATTTCAATTGCTTTGTAACGTCTTTTAAAATATACAGTACCGATTGGGAGACTATACTTTTATAGCTTCATGGTAATTTTAGTAAATTTTACCAAATTTTAGTAGCTAGAAGCCTTTTCAAGCGAATTTTACATACTTAATAACAATAGCAGTAAAACCACCTCATAAAGTAGTAAGGGTGTTAACATGCCAACTCTCAGGCAGTAAGCTAGGTACAAAGAATCAAAGAACTAAGGCTACAATGTTTATAACATAATGTAGAGAACAGCAAAATAATAACACTTTGCGGAATATTTTCCTAAACAATTAATAACAAGTAGGAAACCATCGTGAGGGTATCTTTCATTTCCGAGGTAAAATTGGCAATCCGTGGCTCTCAAACCGTAAATCTACCTACAGTGGGCGCACATATCTGCACCTGAACTTTGATACGACACGGAGCATCGCGAACAGCGGGTGTAATTTTTAGCGAACCTTTGAATAAATACTGACTGAACAATCACACTACGAATAATTTCCACTGTGCGAATGCCCAGGTGATGGTCCAGCTTCGTCATTCACACTACCCTTCCTTTTTCCATAATGACGGTGATCTGAATTTATTGTATGATCATCAGACATGGCATTCTTTATCAGCCTTTCACGGGCGAGGGCCATACTGAGTCGCATGTTTTCCTCCTGATGATATCTGCATAACTTAAGCGTTGCAAAAACGACAAGACCCACACAACAAGCCCATGATGCCCAGGCTCCAAACTGCAAAGCAAAACTCAGTTATTAGATTTGATTTATGTACTAAGTTTCGGTTCTCGGTTTGGAATACTGGATAGCATCAAAAGTTTACTATTGCACAATTTAGATGAATTGCCGCTATTAAAAATCACTTTCTTGTATAATTTTGTTCAAGTGTTAAACTTATGCTAAAGCAATCGGTTTAGACAAGCTGTACAGATATTTACCACAATGCCTTTATAATAAGCATATAAACTTGAAAACTTACTTGGGCAGTGCCAATCTGAATGTAAAACGAAGAGGTGTCTATTTTATCCTTCTTGTCAATATCATTGTCCGACGCGTCTTCACACCTTTTCGTAGATTCATAAGTCAAGAAGATTTTGATTACTTTTATTGAAATATTTACACAAAATTCATTTTATGCCAAAAATCTACAAAAATAAACCTCATTCAACGCTTTAAATAAAAAGTTAGTTATTTCAGCCATCACTTACGTTTCAAACCGTTGTGTAATAGAACGACACCACGAATCAAAACCTAATGTGACTATAAGAGCTGCGGAAAGTGTCATACAACACAGAATGGTACTTTGTACCACATCCATAAAAGCAGACACAAAGGAGCTGGAAGAGAATTCCATAATTCAATAACTCACGGGTACGCTGGGTCAATGACGTTAATGTTAATGCTTATCGCATTCGTACTCTGAACATAACAAAAATCCGTCTCACCTGTCCTGTCCTCGATACAGTAGTAATGATAAGCGATAAATCTGGACAGCCGAAATAACGAATAAAATCACCCCCACAAAAATAGTGTAGTTACAAAAACCCTGCGATGCCCAATTTACATCGAACTGGCCGTCTGACTCTCTAAATTCTCCAGTTGAAAATAAAAGGCAGTGACCACTGCAAAACAAAAGGTGACCAGTTACTAAATATTTTTCTTCCTTTCTCTAAAACAATGTACTCGATAAATCCATAACCAAGCTCACACAACGACGCAACCTTCAAACTCAATATCCTTCACATAATTTACACATCTAATCTAAATTCCAATCTCACCTAAAATCCTCCTGGTGAATTCCCATTGGAATGGTGATACATAAAGACAAAATCAGGGCCACTATATGCCCCGTCAGTTGACTCAAAAGTAACACATTTGAGAATCCCATATTGTTCCACAATCTCTACTCCTTTTCTTCTTACTCCACAAAATTTCTAAAAATGACGACCTCCACCTAGAAATTAAAAACCATTAATTAGTTTCATCAAATCTCCCATTCAAACCCTGCCCATCAATACAGATCAAATAATCCCTCAACTCTATTAATTAGTTAAACAAACATAATAATATTAACTTTTTACAAATTCACCCATACCTCTCCTTCTTATTCTTCATAGAAATATCGGTAATTCCTCTACCGTCTTTACATTTCAAACTCCAATAGTTGCAATTTACATCAATTCTATTTGAATCTACAACCAAATGTCAAAACATCATTTCAAATCTCATAAATTTATACAAAAATCATTGTACAAAAGAACCACCACAACCACAAATTATCCATCTCTACTTTTTCAAGTTAACTGGAGATATGAATTTTAAAATAAGTTTTTAACTCACCTGCATTATCATTGCAACCCTTCAACCAACACCAAAGTCCAATGCAGCGATTGCAAACACTAGACGATAATCTTTCGCTTCCTTAGCTTTAAATTACTTGACTAACTAATTCTAATTACAAGCAGACTAATCCCAATTAAACTACTTTAGACTTTCCAACTTTTGCTGATTGCACTCAACTGCTTCTAGTGCCAGTGCCTGTAACTGAAAGACTACTGGAAACCGTGGAAACTGGAATTCTAACAAACCTAAAAGTGACCAAGTGACAATCTCTTTTTTTAGTGCCTCACTAACTTCACTTGCTATGCCTAAACTCGATGAGATTATTGAGTGTAAGGTATGAAATGAAATGAGAATATCATATGATCCTTCCCTTTCATATCCCTCCCCAAACGTGGGCAAAAAAATCGCCCAGCCTAAATCCTGCCTAGAAATAACTCCAGCCAAATTCGCACCCTTCAAGGTGCTCTCCGCCTCAATGTTAATTTTGCCCCCTGCCTATTTTGGCAAAGTTAGCCCCTTAGCCTTCCTATATTCCTATAAATTTTCTAGGCTAAATATCCCCCTGCCTAGAAAATT
>JAQFXU010003575.1:0-15860 GCA_034693705.1 Spatulosminthurus flaviceps | reverse complement strand
CATCCAACATGTATATTAGGAAATAATAATTATCATTCGGTAGTAACACATGGGTCATAAGGATTGCAATTGTAATTTCGTATGCTCAACATGACAAAGGATACACAATGTTGGCTCCGTGAAAAGCCAAACAAATGTGAAATTTGCTGCTATAGCTCAATCCAATGCTTAGGCCTAAAAACGATCGATGGAAACACAACGGCGAAACGCCATGCCACTGCTAAATTGGGATTAACGGTCTACTAAAAAAAAGTTCTATACAAACATAAGACTATTAATGACCACAAGACTGAATTGACATTTTTACACGGAAAAAAAGTAGCACTTTGCAGGAAATATTTTCTTAAATCCTATCTATCATTGCCTACGAATTTTAAATATTATTGCATATCATTTTCTAACAAAAACAAAGTACACAGAATTAATTTATTTGGAGACTTCTACATTTGATTAAATGTGTAGTGTGTACTCGAATCTAAATTTAGTAGTAAAATAAATAGTTAGTGTTGATTACTGATAGATGTTGATTTTACGATATCAAAATAGAGAGAGAATTACAAGTAGATAGGAATTTGGATGGAGCTACTCGTGGAAACAATTAAAAATAAAGGTTGATGAAAGTGCTAGAGAATTATTGAGAAACCTGATCAATTGGTAAAAATATGTATGCTTAGATAGGTCTCATTGGAAAAATGTTCTAAAATAAAAAATAGTTGGATATTACTGATAACAAGAATGGATCATCGTCCTCGACATCCAATTCTTCTTCATTGTCCTCTGCATCACTACCGGGGTCAGAATCGTCAGACGAGTCGGAAGAATCACCCTGATTCCAGAAGGGCCCACTAGAAAAGCCACGGGACGGACCAGCGACAGCCATGAAACCTGAAATGACATAAATGAGGCCTATGAATTTTTACTCTATTACCGCACAAATTTACAAATTCACATTTATTACAAATTCACATGAACGAACACTAACAACTAAATATTAAATAAAGTAACTCTTACCTATAAACAATGTTGTAGGTGACACTGCAAATTCCACCAAAATGGAGAATTCCGACAACGTTTTACTGAGGGGGGAAACACTTTCCGGCAACAAAAGAAAGAGTAGTTTAAAGGAAAGAATCGTCCTGAAAAGAACGTTTATGAAGGAAATGAGAAGAAGAAAGGAAAGATTCGTCCTTAAAAGAACGGTTGGTTTGGGAAAAATAAGTTTATAGGAAAGAATAGCACAATGTATAAAGACTTTCATCAACTCGCAGCTCCAAATCACACGTCCGTCTCTCTTCACGCCAAAACCGAGAAAGACTCGCTGCGAAGTTGTCGAATGGACGCTGGCATGATATGCACGCGCTTCATTTGCAAAACGAAAATGCTATTGGTCATTTACGAACGTTATGTGTTGACGTAATTTACTTAATAATGAATGATAACATTATGCGTTATCACATTATGTTTTATGAAACCCACGCTGGTATGAAATTCCTGCGTTGCATTTGCAATATGCAAATTTTATTGATAAGTTGGCATTACCTGACGTCATGTATTGACGTCAGGTACCTTAATCATTGCACAGATTATGCAGAGTTATGAATCCGGCATTGGCATAAAATGCCTACATTGGACGCAATTTTTTTTGGACATTTGACATTACCTGACGTTATCTATTGGCTACATTTGCGGTATAATGCATAAACATATTATGCAAAGCTATGAAATCGACGCTGGTATAAAATGTATGCCATCTATAAATTTCACTCACTGCTTAACGAAGCCACAGATTATGCTAATGGATGATTGTGACTAATTTGAGAGAACAAAATGATTAAAATTCAATTGGGCGAAATCAAATCGGGCATAAATATGTTGTTCGAAATTAAATTGGGCCAAATTAAAATGAGATGAAATTAAATTGGGTAATGTTAATTTAGATTAAACCGGGGTAAGTTTACTGGGGCGCTTTATTAAGTGATCTGACTACAACTATTATTGGTTAACTTCATAAGCCTTGAGGGAGTAAGGGTAGGTGAGTCTTGAAAATAGTACATCGCACGGGTACTCCAGGGGTTATGTGCAACTTGAAGTTTTAAAAAAATATCCAAACGTACCTGGTTATTGTCATACATTTGGGTAGTACGCAGACGGGTACGTGTGTCATGGGTTGACTATATTCGACAAGTACCCGACACATGTGAGTATTTCGTGTTTACAAGGAAAAGGGAGAAATCGATAGAGAAGTCATTTATTTGTCGTTGTTGAACCATTGTAGAATTAGGATCTTCCGTCAATGTGATTGCCCACTGATAGATACTGCCAATTTGGTGGATAAGATTTGGGTACGAGTATATTTCGGGTAAATGGCCTTTGGAATAATATCGAATACAGGTATCTGAAATATGTACACCGGATCCGGATACCGATATAGGGGAGCCTGCTTATTCAACCAAAGCATTTTTCACCCAATGGTTATATCCAATTTTACTACCCATAAAACCATTTGAACCAAAGTACTTTTGAACCACAAGTTTTTTAACCAAAACCATTTGAACCAAAATTAATTCAACCCAAACCCCATTTGAACCAATAGTTCTCTTACCCAAACCTCATTTAACCAATTATTATTTCAACCAATGATTATTGATCACAAACCATCTGAACCAATAATTGTTTAATATATATTGGAGCCCAAAAATAATTATTAACCAAGGGGTTTTGAGTGTTTGTGGTTTCATTGAAATAATTATTCATCAAAAAAATATTATTAACACTGGCATCAAGTAACAGACTTTTCCTTCTTCTTTCTCGTAGAGAATAAGCTGTAAAAGGCGAACAGGAACTTTGTTTATGAAATTCTTATCACATTTTTGAAGTTAATTGTCGTGTTAAAGCTAGAAAAATGAACATGTAAATGTAGATAATTGTTAATCAATAAACTTTTGGTTCAAACTGTTTTTGATAAAAAAAGTTTTGCTTCAAATTATCTTGGGTGAAAATTAATTTGGCTCTAATTATCTTGGATGAAAAATAGTTTGGTTCTAATTATCTTGGGTGGAGTTCATTTTGGTTCTAACTATCTTTGGAAAAATATTTCGGTTCAAATTATAGTGGGTGAAAAACCTTTTGGTTCGAATTATATTGGGTGAAAAACTTTTTGGTTCAAATTATCTTGGGTGAAATACATTTTGATTCAATTTGTATTGGGTGAAAAACGTTTTTGTTCAATTTTTTGGTTCAAACCACTGGTTGAAAAGTGCTTTGGGAGAATCTGCCTAGACCCCTGGTAAAGGTGCCCAATTTGATTATACCCGAAAATTTATTCGGTTATGGGTACAGGTATCGCATTTTTGCGCCCATACGATGTACCACTAAAACCGTAGGTACGAGTGGGCCTTGTTGAGTGAAAGGGTGAAAATATAAGGTCATTAGTTACCCCGTAAGCCACTAAGTTTAATTTCATAGGGTGTCCAAATTGGAGAGTAGTAGTTCAGACCCCCCCACCCAAAAACTGCAAGGCGTATAAAGATAATGGAGTTTCACCGCGTGTTACTGATTTTGGGCTTCGTTGAATTGTAGTAGTGTAGGAAAATTACGATGCCATAGTCTGCATGGAAACTTCCATTGCAATATGTGACCGGCCCCTATTACAAATATGTTGCCGTTTACTCATTATATGACATGGCGCCCATATTCGGAAGTTGACCTACTCGGGATTTTTTTTTGATGGACGTATGAGACTTACGGAGCTGAAATTTTGTGCCAGGGTAGTTAAAATGTCAAGGGTTTTGGGAAAAAATTATGATTACTCTACTCCAAAATTTTTCTGCCCGATTTTTACTTCAAAGCCAAAAATTTGATTTTGTGACCACTGCTGGTAATACGTTGGGTAGCATCAGGTTAGGAAGCGTCGTTAGAGTTCCCAAGGAACAAAATTCCTATAGAATCCTAAGCTCTATTTCCGCGCGGGTAATATCCATGACTGTAAGGATTAAGGTCATATCGGTCATTAAATAAATATCTATCTATCTATTCTTAATATTTACGTTTTATGCAAATGCGCCAATTATGGAATACCCGAGGAAATTAATTACTTCTACAAAAGATTAGTTAAAAAACCAATATCATGCTTAAAGAATAACTAAATTCGTCAAGTAATATTGAAATTTTATTTGTCTACCCAACATAATAAAATGAGGTAATTTTTTTGCAATCTAAACGTTAGTAAAGGCTTAACCTGAAGACGTTCGAGACACGAGCACGGGCATAAAAAATATTGAGATATTACAGTAAAAATCTGAGTAAAAAAATTAAAATGTAAACCCAGCATTATTTCGTTAAAACGGAGTAAATTGTCCTTCCGTTGCAATGCAACGTCAGGTCAATTCAAGCTGATTAATTGGCAATTTTATTAACGATAGAAGGGATTGCCAATTCAATAGGCCTCTCGTAGAAACACAAATGATTGCCATCGACGTTTTCAACTTCAACAATGGATTCGCAAACTTCAGCCAAACCGTAATCATAAGCAACGTCTTTCTCCTCAGTTTTGGTTCCCTTAATAAGAACCGTCCTTGCCTTAATTTTGCTCTTGGCCTCATAGTTCTTTTCGGCATCTGCCCTTAATTTAAATGCCATGACCATATCCTTAATATCATCCAACTCTGCATCCGTCGTATCCTTGACCAATCGAGCGATGTAGCTACACTTTTGGGCGAGAGTTTCAATTCCCGCGAGATCTGTCCCAACATTCATGGGAATAGGAGACATGTAATGTCCCGCAAATCGGAAAAGAACGGCATTTTCCCAATCTTCCTTATCCAATTGATCTCCCTTGAAACTTCTGATGAAGGTCTTGTACTTAGGACTACTGTCCAAAAGAAGCAGGAGCGAAACAGACTCATTTTGGATTTCAAGCTGGCGAACCATTTCAAAAGCAACGTTAGCACCGAAGGAGTACCCGGAAATATTGTAAGGACCCTCGGGTTGAATAGCTCGTATTCTTTGTATGTAAGAGTCAGCTACTCTTCCTATATTATCCACTGGAGTTTCCTTGGTAAATTCAATTCCATAAACATTTGCATTCAATTCAGCTACTAGTGGCTCCATCATCGACACAGATCCGTCGATAGGGTGGACCATGAAGATAGTTTCCGAGCTTTTCCCAATAGATTTCATTTTCGTGATTCCCGATCCAGTGATCTTTTTGAGCTTGAGTAGCTTCTCAAGCTTCTCATGGATCTGTTGCTGTTGAGATGTCCAGGTTCCATGCACAGCCTGTTCCTTTTCCCTCAGAGATTGATCCTTGTCAAGCTCAGCCAATCTCTCAAAGTTAAGTTGAGCGTATTCTTTCTTCGACATTTGAATGTTACGTTTCGAAGACATGGCTTGGGATAATTCAGCAGCCATCAAAGAGTCCATTCCCAACTCCACGAGAGGAGTTTTGTGGTTGATTTTGGAAAGATCTTTGATGCCAAGAATTTGGGCGGCGATGTTGACGAGAGAGTCATTAGGATTGATGTGGGAGAATTCGCTGGTAGCTCCACGAACGAAAGAGCATACCACCGTTTTTTCTTGCTGGAGTAGCAGATCTAAGGTTTCCAAGCAAGATTTGAACCTTTGTGGAGCCAATCCGAAGAAAGTTCTGTCTTTCATTGTTCGATGAACCACTCCAACGTCGGCAACAGCTCCCCATTGGACCGCCAAAGCTGAGAAACCTGCAGCTTTCCTTTGTTCACAAACTCTTTCCATGACAGTATTAGCCAATCCATAGTTGGTCTGCCCGGGATTTCCTCTTGCGGAGACAATGCTTGAGAAGACAACGAAATAATGAAGGTCCGGCTCGAACTGACGGGCTAAAGTATCGAGATGCATCGTCGCTACAGCCTTGCATTTCATCACCTCCTCAAATGCCTCGGGTGTTTGTTCTTGGAACAAAGCGTCTCTGAGAACTAAAGCAGTGTTGAAGATACCACCGATGGGTCCCATTTTCCCAGCTAAGCACAACAAACGGAAGGCTCCTGCTGTGGTTGACGCATCAGCGGCTTCCACAGTCACTCGAACTCCTTTCCGCTCCCAAATGCCCAAATGGTAATCATGGTAAGTGGTTTTGTTTCCCGTGCGGGATGACAGCACAAAATTTCTGGCCCCACGATCCACCATCCAATTGACAAGTTCAAATCCCATGCCACCCATTCCACCAACGATGAGGTAGGATTTATCAGCTGGGAAGTAAGTTCTGGGTAAGGCTGGAATACCCGCAGGAAGAGCTTCATCGTCCCTGACTTTAATTAGAACCTTTCCTATGTGCTTGCCTTGAGCCATAAATCGGAAAGCTTCTTCCAACTGATCGTGATTGAATACATTCAAGGAGATTGGTTGTATCTTTCCATTGTCCATGGCTTCCTTAATTCCATTTTTAATTTTGTCTCTCTCCTCCTCATCCAGGGAATCAATTTCATCTGCGAAGATGCCCATAATACTCGCTCCTTTAGCTAGAACGCTCATTCCCATACTGGTGTTATTGAATACATCGTACTTCCCAATTTCCAAGAACCGGCCATTTTTTCCCAGACATCGGAGGGAGGCAAAAAGCTTATCTTGAGCCAAACTGTTAAGAACAACATCCACTCCTTTGCCGTCAGTTTGTTCATAAATGTGACGTTCGAAGCATTGGGCGTTTCTTGAATTAGCAAAGCAGTCGTCAGTTAATTCAGGGAAACGAGATTTAAGGAATTCTTTCTTTTCATCGGAGCTCACTGTTGTAAATACTTTACATTTCATTCCCAGAGCGAGACAGATTGCAGCTTGACCAACTCCACCGGACCCAGCGTGAATAAGAATGGATTCTCCTTCCTTCATTTGAGCTTTGTAAACCATTGCGAAGTAGACTGTGGTGTAGACCGCGGGAACCGTCGCAGCTTCTTCAAGGGTCCAATTTTCGGGTACCTCAAAACGTGCCTTATCCTTCGCATCAACGTAGGTCGCTAAGCATTGAGAATCACCAACTCCACAAACTCTCTTCCCGTTATGCATTCCCGAGAATTCCAATCCAAGTAAACAATCCTTTCGGCCTTCCTTGGCACTCAAGGCATCTTGAACCAATTTCCCACTGGCAAGCATAATATCTCGGAAATTCAAAGCAGCATAGTGAACTTCCACAAGATCCTCCCCTAAACTTTTCAATGGACTCTGGACCCAAGACAAACTCGAGAGTTGACCAAGTTGAAGTGCATTGGCGTAGACGTGGGAAGAGTCCACGCGTTTTTCAAATTCTGTGTCAGGAATAACCACGTTATTGAAACACCCCCAACTGCCGTTTTTATACACGTTGAAAAGAAGGTCCTTTTGAAGTTGGGCTTTCAAATCTTCGGATGGATTGTTAAAATCAATTTGATCAACGGGATCCATGAAATGAAAACACCGGACTTTTTCCGAAGTGACTTCCCTGGATAAACATTTAATGAAACCAGCAATTCCGGACGTTGGGGTGGTAGATGTGAAGATGATCCTCTCAGAATCATTCGCATCCTTGGAGGTAGCGTTAGCAATAACGGTTTTGGCTTCCTCAACCCATTTGTAGTCGGTATTGTCTGTGGAGATGACTGTGAGTTTGTTATTCCCTGGTGCTAATTTTTTGAATAAATGGAGACAGACTTCCTTGTTGGATTCTGTGATGAAACGCTTTTGGGCAACTGGGACGATATCTGATGACGAGATCTTTGGGGCAGATTTCCCTCTATAAAGGAGGAAACCCTTAGGCATCACCATACTTTCCGCTTCGGCAACGCGATCTTTGATGTCAGTGAAGATGAAATGACTGGGGTCCATGGATTTGGCTTCTTGAATATTGATGACCCTCGTCCTGGATTTATGAATAACGTCTTCGTCAATTTCTGCAGGTGTTTCGTTAACAACTCGGAAGTCATAAGTTAAGAACTTGAGTTGGCAAAGGCTAAGGAATGAGGGTGAAATCATGTTATCAACATTCTTGACAATTTCGGTGAGGAAGAATTTATCTCCCACAGAATTCTCTACCACGACTTCCATGCATGATTCCAAAGCACGTGCTTCTGGGAGCGCAGCTTCCGAAGGCAGAACATATGGGATGAAGGTACTTTCTGTGGTGGTGGGTTTAATGACTGCCGTACGTTGAGCGAATTTTGCAAAGTTCAAGCCACGAATTTCACATCCTGGCATCGTCCCACTCTTGAATTTTTCCCAACATCTGACTGTAATAATTTTATCCTCGGGCTTCTGTGCCGAAATTACTTTAGGATCTACAGTTAATTTCTCAATTCGAATTGGCAGATACATGTCACGACTCTCATTCCGAAGCATGAAGGCTTGCAACAAAGAATCCATGAAACCGATCCAGTTATCCATCCATTCGATTTTTGCCCACTTCCCACCCATATCTGCTTGGTGAATACCTTGGAATACTCCGGTGTGACCGTAACCTCGAAGATGCATTTCCTTGTAGAAGTCCTCTCGGTTCATATAATTGGATGATGTGTCACATTCAACGCAATTTTCATAATTAAAAGTCTCTTTCTCGAAAGATTCGTCAACTTCCCGGACTCTACCGGTGCAGACGACCATGTCGGATTCCACGATTTCGAATTTCCCGGAACCCGCAAAGATGTTAATGAGGAATTCGGTTGCGTTACGTTTGTTCATTAGGGTGACGCGCTCGAATCGAACATTTTCTAATACTACCGGTTGGTTTTCTAAATTACTAGCATTTTGTGCAGCGAAGAAGCTCCAGACTAGCCAGAGATAGCCTGTGGCGGGAAAGACGATTTTTCCTTCAACGGAATGGCCTTCTAAAAATGCGTCCGTGTCCATGAGTAAATGGTAGGAATACCTGGTTCCTCTTTGGCGAGATCGTTCCTAAAATAATATTAATAAACAAATTTAACAGATTTACAAAAGTAATCAGGAAAAGGAATTAATTTTGTTTAATAAATATTTTTTCGCGGGCAATGATTGGTTTTAAATTTGGAATACTACCTTGGTATGGTGAGGAACATCCCAGAGGGTGCTGTGATCCCATTTAATCATGGAACTAATACTGGGTACGTTGTGAGTAATAGGAAATTCCACTTGATCATACAAAGCTCCGACATCAGAAACGACTCCAGCTAGGAACAATTTCCCGATGGAGTTCAAGAAATAAATGCAATTATCCGGGGACTTGCAATGAATCAATCCAAGCTTAACGACATTTGCGTGCAGAGATTGCTTCAAAATCGTTTGCATGAAACAATGAGGTGCGATCTCCAATGCTACGGAGTTTTCAGGAACGTGCAACAAAGCTGGGTAAAAGTACACAGGTTTGATACCATTGTTGACATAATATTCGGGTGAGCAATATTTAGCCAAGTCCGTGTCCCATTTTTCTTCTGGGACGGATGAACTCAACCATTTCTTGGAACGTTCCTTAGGCTCAGTGATAATTTCCGAGAGTAGCTCATGAGCGAGTTTCGCCGATGGCTCAACCAATGGAGAGTGGAATCCGAATGAAGCGGATCGAACGGCTTTGGCGAAAACTCCCTCACTTTCCAACTGCTTCACGAAATCTTTGATAATATCTGGTGGCCCAGCAATGGTTACATTTTCTTTGGAGTTGTGAATGACGGGGTAGGTTCCTTCCGGACATCTTTTGTGAGCTTCTTCCCAGGTTAATCCAACGGACGCAACGGTTCCTGGAGGACAGTCTGATTCCAAAACGGCCCTGGCTCTTCCCAAAGCAACTAACATAGCTTGGTCTTGAGTTAAACAATCATCAGCGTAAGCAGCAGCGACCTCTCCCGTCGAATGACCGATGATACCATCAGACTCGATCCCAATGGATTTCAACAGATCAACCAGTGCCACTTGAATGGCAGTAATTGGAACTACGGCATTTTTCAAATTATCGAAAATCTTGATATCTTCGCTCTGAAAAACGCTGATGAGGTCGTAACCATTGTTATAAAGAGCCATTCCTGAGCGTTCAATCGATTGTAAGAAAGTTTCGAATCGAATAAGATCCTTACACATCCCCAACCATTGACTCCCGAGTCCGGGGAAAATAAACCACATTGCTTTCTTAGCTTCCTGTCGATCAACCACAATTTCCATCTTCTCCGGCTCAACCACCACATAGCCACGGAAAGGGTGACGGGGAATTTCATGTTTAGAGATTTCATGGGCTAGAGCTACGAATTTACGATTTTCGCGGTGAGAAAGTGCTTGTTGGAGGAAATATTCTGTTGCTTCCTGGGTACGTCCTGATGCAAGTAGAATTAAAGGAACAGGTGGATTCCAAGCTTCTGGTTCTTCCTCGCGGGGATTCATTTTGAAGAGAATGTGGACATTGGTTCCACCAAAACCCATGGAATTCATTCCAACGTACGTAGGATTGAAGGGAGTATTTTCCGAAATGACTTTTAGACGCCCGTCATTTAGACCAGGAATATCGGGGTTGGGGGTTGTGTAATGGAGATTGGCGGGAACGACGCCTTCTTGATGAGCACGCATGATTTTTGCGATAGCGCACATACCTTTAAATTTAAAAAAATATTTTTAGTGCACCTTTGGATTATTCATAAAACAAAAATGTTTGATGATTCTTACCAGAGACAGTTTCAGAATGTCCCATGTTACTTTTTACAGAACCTATGGGTAGGGGACCGTCTCTGCCTTCACAAAACACTTTCGTCACCGCAGTCATTTCTTCTGGATCCCCAACCTTGGTTCCAGTACCGTGAGCCTCCAAATAGTCGACTTCAAGAGGGTGGACCCCAGCTTCGTCATACACTCGTCGGATGACCCTTTCTTGCAAAAGCTCAGAGGGGAAAGTAATTCCCTGCTCCTTGTACCCATCATTGTTGGTTGCAGCGTGGACGATGGTCGCGTAGGAACGCTTTGCACATTGTTTCTTGCAAATATAAATCGCTGAGACAGCTTCCGATCGGCAGTAACCATCAGCGCTCGCGTCAAAAACTTTACTTTTCCCATCCATCGATGTCATTTCCAGCTGTTGGAACATGTAGGAGGAAGCGGGGTCATGATGCAATTGGGCTCCAGCGACGATGGCAGCATCACAGATTCCGTTTCGGATGTTAAGCACTGCATGTTGGAGAGCAACCGTGGCGGCAGAGCAGGCAGTATCCACGACGTAACTTGGGCCGGTAAAGCCGAAAGTAAAGGCCAATCGACCAGCCATCATAGAGAGGATGTTTCCCAAAACACCGTAGAAATTAGCCTTGAGGTAACTTCTTCTCCAAATAGCTCCTGCCTCAGACTCCGTACCTCCTACGAACACTCCAGTGTTCGATCCACGTATCGTTGCTGGGTTCACACCAGCATCGAGGATTGCTTCGTAAGTACATTCGAGCAACTTTCCTGCACAAATGGATGAATACGAATTAATTCCCACTTAACTATTTAGCTCTCTAAAAGACCTAGGCAATTAATAGCTACAGCTTGAAAATACAATTCCTAAAAGTTTAAACATTATGGGCTACTTGCTATTTCAGTTAATTAATTTCCCATTTGAAGGCAAAAGTCTTTTACAGTCTATACGTTAATTGTCAATATTTTGCAATCCTTACTCACGATGTTGCTAGAGGTTAAAGGAAATGGAGCTCGCTTAGTGTATACAACTCAAGCATTAGTAATTATAAATTGCTGAGTTATCAATGCAATGAGAATAAATTAGAGTGGGATTATTTCTTGGTATTATAAACCATCAATTTTTTCGCAACAGTTAAAATTTTTCTCAGCGTGTGGTATTGTAAGGTAATGGAATTCATGTGGTAAAAATTGAGATTAAGCACAAATAAAATGGCTTACTGATTTTCGGGTCCATACATTCCGCTTGCTTTCCATGCACAGCAAAAAACTCAGCGTCAAAGGTGTCCATTGATTTGATAATTCCCAAACGCGTTGGCATGGTTTTGTTGTCAACCTGGAATCGCTCGTGACCGTCTACAGGAACAGAGAAATAATAAATTGAACTGAGTAAGAGCGAACTGAAAGACAGAAATATCTCGGACAGAAATTAGGGAAATTTGCATCCTTGTTAAAAAACGTTTTTGCAATTAATCACAGTATAAAAAGTTCCCCGAAAAAATAAGGCTAGCAATATGTCAGTGAAAGTCCAAACGTTATGGGAAAAACAAAATTATAGCTCCTTTTGGACTTTCGCCGACGATTAAATATCATTGAAATTTTTACTCTTCCCTCCACCTCGAATGGTCTAAAACGTTTTTAGAACAAATTTCACAAAAAAAATGTAAGGTGTACAGCAAAACGAAAAATAAACGTTACTACAAAGTTCAAAAAGAGAGTTAATTATGTAGAGGTTTCTGTTAGAATTTAACAACAACCCAGACAATCCCGTAGTGGTGAGGGCAGAAACATTTTTAACAGTGAGTGTACACTGAGAAAATATAAGGCTCCGAATATAGTTTTTGTGAATGGTTTCTGTGTACTAACCGGTAATCATATCCTTTCCTCCAATAAGATTCTCCCAGAACTCGTCAATATTGTCCGAATTCGGGAATCTTCCCGACATTCCACTAACCACAATTTCCGAATCAAAGTCATGGCAGTCCTGCATGATGATAATTTATATTTTTCACAGAAGACGATGATTTATAAAAATAAAAAGCTTGGGAATTTCCTTGTGTGCGGCAACGAGGATCAAGGGATGTCGTTCTCCGAAAAGCAAAGAGTAGCATCTGAAACAAAAGTTTTCTTGCTTGTATTTATACATTCCGACGATACATCCGTGAATAAATACATAGGGGAATGAAATATGTTTTGTGGTATTACCTCATTGACAATGCAGGAGCAAATTGCAGGTTTAATAATTAACAATTATTGGATTTTGATGAAAACTGTGGCAATTGACAATTATTGCTGGGATTTATTTTCATTTTATTCACCCATACACTCATTTAAACGCTTAAACCTCCTCCTCCTCCTAGGACTAATAGCAGAGGCGTAAACAACTGGGAAAGAATTCCGTGTGAACTTGGTCATGTCAAAACAAAGATGCCATATTATTGTATATGTACGAGGAATATGTAATAGAAAGAAAGCTACAAATATTTTAATCCTTGGGAAGCTTCAAAGTATTTTCTCCCCATGTCAAAAGGTTATGCTGTAGTTCTGCTGTAATTAGAGCTTGGAAATTATCAAAGCTAATTTACGACAAACTACAATGAATGAAATTATATTGAGTTTAGCTTTATGTGTATCAGTGTAATTAATTACTTACTTCCCATGGTCAAAATCAACTGTGATTTTACATATAGTGACTGCTTGCTCAAAATAATGTATACCTACAATAATAATAACAATTACATAATAAGCTTGCTTTGATTTTTTTTGTTTTCTTCTATGACCTGCATTTTTTTTATTGTTGAACCAGAGGGAATTTACTCATAATTAACTGCCAATATGTAATAAGCTGTAAAATTATGTTTGTTACTTGCATCACATACAAACCTTATCAGATTTTTCACTTTCGATTACTTTTATTCAAGCAATTGGAACTGTTTAAATTATTTTGTAAAAAAATTAAGGCAAACTATAGAATTAAATATTGGGGTTCTGGTCGAGAGAATAACACAAGTCTATGAAGGTAGGAATTCGAGTTTTGCGCAATTAAAAATAGCATGGTTTTACTGTAGGAATCAGGGCTGGTGAGATAATACCATTAAATTTAAAGGAGTTTTGACACCCCGTGGAAACATACCAACATTGATAAAATTATAATGATTTTGATTTTGGTTTCTATAATTTGCTTAAAACAAAGCAAAAGTTTGATTAAGTGGTCAAACAATTAAAATTTTACCCTTTGCAGTAATTTTTATGTAACTAATTATTAACAATCTACCATTTCGACTGCCCCCATATATTTGATCGCAGCGGTGGACAATTCCGGGGAAAATGCGGGGTTTGTAAATAAATTGATGGAAAATATTATAAACTGCTTTAATCGATAATGTTTTGTTCTTCAAATGTTATTTTAAAAGCGTGAGATTATAGGGAAATAAATACTCGTGGCAAAGCGATTACATTAATAAAAGGAGTAATCACCTATAAATAAACCTATAAGCTTTCAATATCCTTTCGGTCATTACCATAGCGTTAATTACTCCATTAATTACTGTGAGGAAAACTCAAGGTTTTATTCGTGGAATTGATTGGCAGGTGTGTTAAACAGGTTTGAGGTTTTTACTTTAAATGGCAGCCTTTACATTGTTTCTAAGGATGGGAATTGTTCCATTGAATGCTACGGCAGGATGTTTATCTTCCATGGTATTTTCTTGTGGAAAGTCAGGTCTGATGGGAAGGTTGTGATTGCCATAATAGTAGAAATATCGAATTTTATCCTGGTTCCTAAATATAGAGGAAAAAGTTGTGAAATGTGTTGCTATGTTGTTATGTTGCTATGTTGTATGCTATGTTGTTATGGAGTTTCCGACGGAATTTTTGTAGAAAAATGAGACTGCATGACCTGAATTCTTGAAATTTCAGACTGAGGCAAATTATGGAATTAAGTTGAAGTAACAGATTATTGGCTTTAATTTGTAACGGATAATACATAATTCTAAATGTAAGTTGTATTTAAAATCTAAGGAGATAAATGCTTTAGTGTTACTATATAAAATGATGGTGAAGACTGAAACTCAAGTAATGACGTTTCCGTTTCTCATTCAATTATACATTTGTAGCTTTCTTGTAAACTCAATTGGTAATTAATCGTATTCTCCCAACTCCCAACAATGCGATGGGGACGGACAGCAACAAAAAAAAGTACATGAACTATTAACCACTGATTTCTGTTTGCACTGCGTTTTGAATTTTGAAGCTGAACTTCCCACGGAGTTGTGTTTAAGGAATGAAAGCTTCGGATTTTACTCTGTGGTCAGTTACTCTGCATGACATTTTTCATGATGAGAAAATGTTTTTTTTAATTTTGAGAATTTCTACGGAGTTTAAACACCGAAATATTTACAGTTACAATTTTCCTTCAAGGGTCTATATGCGAATCAATTCGCAGTAATTTAGTGTTGGAGAATATTTATTGCTTGTACAATAAAGCAAAATCTAAAGGCTTAATAATTGCACAATTTCTATATTTCTAAGCAATTGTCCATGTTGAGTGTATGTATGGGGTTCGAGAACTGTCGATTCATTTGTAAGGTATCCTTCGGAGGCACCTGAAACCCGAGGCTTATATAGTGCCCTCCCCTATGCCGTTACTGCTAGCCCTTGCAGACTCTTGTTAGTGGCAAATGGACATTGTATGGACCATAAAATGACTTGCGCTGAGCAGCAGTGGTGGTATGGCAAAATGAAATGCCTTCACGAAGGTACACCGCACCGGTCTCTGGTTGATGGATAATGAAGTGTTCCATTGTTTCATTGGTCAGGGATCCTAGTTTCCCTGTTTTGAATAAATTTTTACTTAATGGGCAAAAGCTCGGATCAGTGAGCAGTCTTGTTGGCTGCCCGTGTTGACTTATAGTATTACATCCGTTATCCATCATTTTCGGTTGCCACACTTTTTTTGCCTTTATTATAGTGGAGGTTCCGCAGCACTTCTGTGATGTTCCCTCATAAATGCTTTCACGACTTTTTACCACTTTGTCCGAAATCGGGAGCAAGGGTTCCCGGGACCAATGGTTCGGTCTTGCAAGTATGCAAACTACTTTAAATTATTAGACAGTTAGCGCAACTTTTTACGTACTTGTATCTCCCGTATAAAACTTATGGTTAAAAGGTACGATTCTTGTCTGCTATCTTCAATTACATCATGAACTTTGTTTTTGTTCTCTTACCTAAATGTGATCAAA
>JAQFXU010003574.1:0-15861 GCA_034693705.1 Spatulosminthurus flaviceps | reverse complement strand
AATATTCAAAATCCACTCGTACAGTTTAGTACTTCATCAATAGACTATATTTTCTACCCTTCCTTTTTATTTTAGTAGAACCATCTTACCAAAAAAAGCCATGACTACAAATGAAGCACGCAGTTCTAATCTTGTCGTTATGTAGCCAATTAGCAAACTAATTTAATCTCCTAAACATTACATTGCTCATTATGATGATGATGCTCATATATAGTAGCTACTATTCCTTTCAACTTAATCCCAAATGGCCTTTGACTTCATTTGAATTCAAGTGAAAATTCAATAATAACTAATCCTATCCAATTTAATCATGTGAAGTGCTCTCTCCTCTCTTTTCTCTTACCTTCAACAAGAGTAAACTACCTAGTCTTTCTCCTCTCTCCTTTGACTTTTCCCCGAGCAAATCATAATGATTTTCTGAAACTACCTACAACTGCTTATTCTCTCCTCATCTCCACTTCTCACAGGGAAAGAGCGAGTTAGAGAGAGAGTGAGAGAGACCCAAAACCCTGAAATATGAAAATAGTGGGATGATATTGGAGGAGCCAAAATCCCTAGCATTTCCAGACTCAAACTCAAAGATGAAGTGGTATGAAGAAAGTACTCGGGGCCTTCGGAAGTCACATAATACCCGGGTGGAGAAATATATACTTATCTGTGTACATGCACAGAGAGAAAGAGAGAGAGAGAGAGAGGAGGAGTGTTAATGGAGGGTTGGATGTTGATACGCTAGTGATTTGCAGTTGTGAAAACTAACAACAAATACATAGCCTAAAGAGTATACACGGTTGGCTGGCTAATCCTGCGTACGGATTCATGAGGCTTACTTGGAATAAGGCAACATTATCTACTCCCCAAGCCAAATCACATCATCAAGTGAATTAGCTTTTGCAATTCAATTACTTTGTTCTCTCCTCTCACTCCCAACCAAGGTCTGAAGGTAAAGATAGAAGGAGGATCTATACTCTTCCTACTACCCAACACCACCATCATCCTCATCAAGTAATATACATATTACATTGTATTACGGATACATATATATTAACTTATTAAATGATACAGATCCTACATATACATGCACGTGAATACAACACCATAGAAATTACCATGGGTGCTATAAGAGCACTTGAAATAAATCAAGCCCTTGAGAAATAACTACTCTCAACTCTCACTCCTTCCAATCCAATTTCACTGAGAAATTATTATTTTCTTTCATTTCATGAGTAAAACCATGGAGAAAATATTCTAAAGATATCTTCTTCATTTACGTCATAGAGATTTAAGCTGTAAAAATTAAGAACTGATTTCACAGAAAAGTTTTCTTTTGTGAGTTCGCAACTTGTGAACGAACTCGTAGAATATAAAGTTGTATAGGAAGTTCCGACTACAGCTCGAGAGACGCGCCTTTTCCTTTGCATATTCTAGTATATATCTATATACGCTACATTGCATTGATAAAAAGGGAATTTTGAATTTTCGGCGAGAGAAGAAGGAGTGAAGTCTTTTGGAAAGCCAAGGAAATTCAGGAAGACGGCGGAGAGTTGGGTAGTAGAAAGTTTGAATAAGACCCCTCTAAATGCGTTTCCATGTGCTCAACGGATTAAACTTTTCGTCCTCTTGCTCGTCCCTTTCTGTCTCTTTCTTCCATGCAGTCTTTTTATCTCGGGACACGAAAATCGTCAATGGTACTATAAAGCGTAGTTCTGACATTGCTACAACAACATTATCGGAATCTCCCATAACCATCCAGCCACCGAGCACTCTCCGTCCCTCAATCATATGTACATTTTTCTTGGAGAAGTTATACATAGTAGTTGATAGTAGTAGTACAGTAGACAGGCCCAACGTATCTTTACATTCTCCGGTCTCCACCAAGTTTATTATGTATCACAAACTTTATATGCGACACTTTTACAAGGCTAGCTACTTCCATGCTTCCATACTCTCAAGAAGATGCGACACCGACTCCTGGAGAGAATTTGCAGACGATAGACACTAGACATTTTGACTCTCCATCCAATGCTCTCACTCAGTTGAATATTATTCTCCACCAAAGTATCGATTTACACCCTCATCCTCTCCGTGCAAGAGTGTTCCAAGACTTTCCGTCTTTTCATAACCAGCCACACACAAAGCTACAGTCATGACTGGTACGTCCTTCAGTGGGATGTAACATTATTTCGCTACAACAACAACTACTACCACTACATTATACTATACAACTATATGCAAGGAAAGGGATACACAAACTTGCCAACCTTCAATCAACTATCTCCCTCTACCAACAGTGTATCTCCAACCAAAATGTCCTTCATCCTTTGCTATTATATTGTGTCACAAAGAATCAAGTAGAAAAAACATTCTTGATTTTTTTCAAATCTACACTGAGACTTCTCTATTAAAATTAGGAACAATTTGGAACAAATATGGTGACAACGGTTTAAAGATGCAATAAATACTGAAATAAGTAAGAATTGTGATAGGAAGGGAAAATGTTGAGCATGAGAGCCGGAAAAGGCACAATATGTAGGTGCTCCTTTGCTTGCATATGTGCCTATAAATATGTACATGACTAGCTAAAAAATAATGCTTATCTCCTTTGCCACAGATTAGACTAGGAAATCAATACTCATGTGAAGAGTATACGCTCTCACTTTCACTCGTCGTATGTATGGCTAGAAATAAGGGGAGTCAACGAGGCGTGACAATATTCAGCACCGTAAAATCGGATCAGTTGTCGAACCTACTTCCACTCTTATTTTTTATTACTTCCCCTTTCAATCAATAAAGAATTAATCGTGTTTCCTATCTCCAAAATGTGCACATCCGATACCCATCATTAATCTATTATAGCTTCTTCCTAACACGGAGCAAATTGCAAGGAAAATTTAATCAACCAAGTCGCATATTATACATACAATCTAAGACAATTTTGCTATAGCAAATATTGCTTCCCATCCTAGCAGATTTAAATTCTTGTGAATGAAATAAGTTTCTATCTATAGTTTGCTTGTCAGTCAGTGTGTACTAAAATGTAGGACATGGAAATCTAACTACGCATATAGATACATATTCTTATAGAGTAAAATATTTTACCTGGACTCGAGACTCCGGTAAATTAATTTTTAGAGCCACTTCTTCTCTCATAAAGATATCGGGGTATCTTGTTTTTGAAAAGAGGGACTCAAGAACGTCCAGCTGTGCTCTTGAGAACGTCGTCCGCTCCCTCCGCTGTTTCCTAGGATTTGGCCCACCTTCAAAGTCAAAATATCAGTTTTAATTATGTGTACAAAAGGTTTTTGTGGTTGTTTAAACCTCATTACAATCACTCAGCACTTGAATGTAAAAATTTTCAGGGCCAAGACCAATGATATGTACTAAGGCTACTATACTAATAATAATAATAATAATATCGGCACGGCACGAGCGAGACAAAGAAAGCAGCAGGAGCCAAAACTTACTCTCATCACCATCTTAAACTTCCACCTTTCCCATGATTTCCATTTATACCACGGATACTCAATACCCATTATATCTATATTGAAACTATTCTTGCAACTTCAGGTATAGGAAAAAATTTCTTAATGAGTTTTGACTACCAGTAACCGATTCCATTTTATTGGAAATTCCTTGAAAGCAGACACAGGGACAGAGTGTCTCTCCATAGAGAATGATTCCTTATGGGAATCGTCTGAAATAATTATTCTCGAGAGAGACAAAAAAATATCCTTTGAATTTAAACTTTAGAACAAAAGCAACTCCTGATGGCAATAAAAAAATATTCCCTATATTTTGTTATTTATCTAAATGTTCATAAAATATAATGACTCTTAGCTATATGTAGATATACATTTCTGCATTGTTTTTTAGCTTCCATTGTTGAATTTCCCGAGCCAATGAAATTGTTTTCTTATAGGATTTGTTAACCTTTCGAAGATATATAACGTAAAGCCAGGAGTATGTACGTTCATATAAATCCATTTCAGTGGGTACAAGATATTGTATAGGATTCAAGGTGACAATATATTTGACCTGCGCAAATAATCCTAACCGGATAGATTACCTTTGAAAAATTCACAGCTCTCTGAATTGATGAGGAAGCTTGTCATAGAAAATATATATGAAAGTGGAAGAAAAGGATTACGACTGTTCCACATTTAAAAGAGGATCAGGCTCTGTCTCTATTTGTGTCGTTCTAATACCGGAATAGAAATATAGAGAGAAACCATTTTTTAGTACTAAAATATTTATATAGTAGAATATCTCTAGTAGTAAAAAGTAGAAAGAATATAAAAACAGGACGTACATGGATCCATACCTGGACCAAAGCCGACGGATGTCACTGAGTCCATAGGGGACGAAGTCATTCCCATGCCGAAGCCCAATCCGTTCATAGCCGGATAAGATGATTTGAGGTAAGCCATGGCAGAGAGACCTACGGGAGTTGTTCCACTCGAGGATGAGCCACGGGATGGTGGTGGACTCGGGAACGATGGAGGAAGGAAATGGGAATGGCAAGACGGAAATGACCGTGAGAAATCCACCGTGATCTCGGTCTTTTACACTTTTCAATTAATATTTTATCAACAATCCTACCGATTGGAAGTCACCACGGACGAAATGTCTGTATTACACTGGAACTTCTCGTTTGTCTGGGAGACTATATGCTATGATCAATACAGGTGTATACTTGTAAGTAGAAAATCTTTCTCCCTTCCAGCCCAGAACTGTATGGCTCTTCCAAGTCGTGGCAGGGTGTAGAAGTTGAACTCACTCAAATGCTCACAATCGAATCGTCCTATGCGAAGGACGTGCAGTGAGAGACTGAAACCTTCTTATGTCCTCGTGGTTTAGGAGGACGGTACGTCATGTGAGGAATTACCGTTCCAACTTCAGCCTATACTACCTACAGGTACTTGATACCTTTTGTAGGTTTCCAATGTAAAGGTAGTGGCAGTCCAACATGTATTCCCACTTCAATGCCTTATTTTTTTGTCCAGACTTGAAACGAGCCTTGCCTTCCGGTATGATGGTGTTTCCTAAAAATCCCAGTAATATTCATAAAATTCCTTATATTTCCCAATATATGTAGTCTGTACCAGTAACAGCCTACACCCAACATCAACTTCCTATATATTCAATGATTTGAACAGTACACTCTTGTTTTTAAAAAATATTTTAGTGACTTTTGTGCGGGAATTGACTCAGTCGGTATTTTATAATATTCATGGCCATTTTGTGATTGGTACAATTTACACAACTCTGGAGCTCTTCACTGAAACACTTGTACTTGGTAAAAATAAACTATTGTTAAAAAATTTCAGTCACCTCATCAATCCTTTTAATGACCTGGGTATGAGCTATTATTGCAGCTATTAATTATTTGTTACAGCCACAACCTTTTTGTTCATATTTACGAGCTCCCATTATTTTTCCTGGCACTCTCCGCAGTACCAGCACAGCAATAATTAATTTTTTAACGCTAGAGTTTTAATAATAATATTCATTATTATTACAAAAGAATAACACCATCTTTTCCTTCCTTCCTCCTAGAGTAAACAAAGCTTTATTTGTATTTCAAAATGCTTTCTTATACTAGAGCCAATTGGAAATTTGCTCTTGTGAATTATCATAAGATCAAAGTCCTAGATTTTGCAATTTGAATACATACAAAAAATAACAGAGATTTGATGGAAAGAAATTACATAGAAGGAGTTTACAAGGAAAATATATTCTCAGGGATTTTAATGGAAGCTCCTTCAGAAAAAAAATCATTGTTATATAAATTCATAGGATTTATAAAATCATTCCAACTCTTGAGAATGGCAAGTCAAGTTGTTGAAATCACTGGAAACTGGGTAAGATTGACGGAAGACAATCGAAGCAGAAAAGTTAAGTATGTAGATGAATGAAGGAAACTTTTCTACATCAAGGTATTTTCTATTTACAAGAATGATTCTATAATCTTGACGGTTCTCTCACTGTCTCTTTCTCTCTCTGTAAGACTATACCCCAAAGTAATACTTTCAGACCATTAAACAATAAGAGGCAGGATATTTAAGCCGTAAAGTTTCTGCTAGGAAAACTAAAAGCATGTAGCTGTAGTAAGTGCTCATGCACATAATAGTACTCCCTTGCGGTGGTAATACATAAGTCAGGAGACGTATGCCATTGCCGTAAATGTAAATGTCCATGCATGCATTAAATATAAGAGATTCTGGAAGACTTGTGAAATTCCCAAAACTCTGGAGTAGAAAAATTCCTCTCGGAACATAAGCGTAGTTGAAGGAATAGTACATGCAAGTATTAAATGGATCCTTGCAAACATTTAGTATTTCCCTGCCTTGTTCATCTACTTTACTTTACTCCAGCTAAAATGTATACTCTTGCAGAAGATTTATATTTATTATATAATACATAGAGAGAGAGAGAGAGAGAGAGAGAGAGAGAGAGAGCCTGGACCAGTCTCTTCCTTTCATTTGAAAAGTAGGAGAGCTGGAAAGATTTGATCCGAACTGTTCATTTCATGTAAAGTGGTGTGTATGGTATCTTTTCGTATAAGGAGAGTTATATGTAGTTGTGTCATAAGTAATGTGTAAAAGTAAAGTTACGCATAAGTTCGACAGTTGTTAGAGTTGAGAGAAAGAGAAAACTATTAAGCATGACGGGGAAACGTCCGTCCAGTTTAGGTAGTTTTAGTTTTGAAAAGACTCGTGTTTTAATGGAAGAGCCATCAAGAGAGGTAAATTATTAACGATACACTCCATTCGGTTATGACAAGTCTCATCGAAAATATTCTCAGTGCTATTTTCTGCCTCACTGCTCAAATAATTCCCTTTTCTAATCCCTTGAGACCTTCTTTGCCAGTCATCACCATCACATCACTTATTTCTTTCCTTGTCTGCCTCGTATAAATAAATGCATATATAGATATATACATATGCTCCCTATACCTACATACATAATATCCCAGACCTATCGTATCTTAAATGTACCCACCAAAATTTCCGTATACTTTTTATATGCGCCTCCCGTCCCGTCTATGTATAGTTATACCATACAAATCAATATATCCCGCTCTGACGCAGGTTCCTTAAATGGGGCAGCATATAATGCAGTTATAGTCTCTTCTAAATGGACCATTTGTATTATAAACCGTGGTTGTGTGCATGTTAAACATTTCCAAAGAAAACTTATACTTTCGATATAATTTGAGACTTTTCCAGGAAGTGCTTTCATAGAGATTCGTATGCTGATATGAATGAAAACTGGATTCTAGTTTCTTTCTCTTCCCTATCCCGTGCTTTCTAGTAGTGTACTTATCATTGTGAATTATTTTGGGTACTTAACTAGCTACAAGTTCCAAATTAAAATATGTGGAAATAATTAGTATTACGGGAGTTGAAACTAATTGTCATGGGCGGCACTGCACTGGTAGCCGTAGAGACTTTGTGTGAAATAGTAACTGTACTCGTCAGTGCTAAATTATTACAATGTGCACACATTGAATAAATGTGTATAGGTACATATGGTTGATAATGAGCTTGCAAAAAGGGAGAGATCAACTTCGGCAATAGGAGTGATGATAAAAGAGATACCCGGGCGCTAATTAAATTTTCTAGCTATTTAGTTCCCCTTTTTTTTACTACTACGTACCAATCCCCGTGAAAAACTTTCCTTTCTGTGATGAGGGAAAGGGGTTTGATTTGATAAAAGTTCGTTGGACCGATTTCTATAGCCTTCAGTATTAATTATCCCTCCCGACTTTCAACAATCAGAAACTCCCAATTGGCTCCCTAGGGGAATGTAACTTGAATGTGTTGGCACAATTCAAAGGAATTTCTTCTTCCTTTCCCATCCCATCTCCCATCCGTCTCCACTGTATACAGTCAATTGTACTTTTTTCGCAGAAAAGGCTTTAAATACAAGTTACAAAGGTTATTTGCATGAGAGATGGTGGCGTCATCATAATACACCCATGGCTGGGCCTACACCGTGCAAAGTCAGCTCCTTGGTCATGTCTTCAATCACGCTTTGAAGTTCTTTGAATTTTTTCTTTAAAAATCTCGTATTATATGTGGAAAGTATATAATGTGTATTATATTTCATGTCTTAATTTGTGAATATCAAGCCATCACCTACCTCTGGGCATAGCCTATGTCATACGTTTAGGAAGGTTGGGCTAAAAATCAAAAGAAAATGTATTTCTTGCGTGAGTGCAGTTTTCTTTTTTTTAAGTTCTTTCTCAAAGACTTTTCATACACAATTACCCGTGTATTATGTAAGGTTTAGTTGGGCTGTCTTAATGGGTTATTTGTATCTTCTTTTTCTATAAAAGTTGAGAATTGAAGAAACTTTTAAAAAGCCTCAGGGAAGGAGCATATGACGGAGTTTGAAATTATAATGATGCGACGGAATCATAGTTATTATTTGAGAAACCACAGGAATTTAATAATTCAGTACATCACAAGGTTTTTACTATTATATAGAATTTAGTGGAAGCAAATGTATGTGCATATCATGTACTACAACTATGTCATGATCAACCATGCTCCTTCTATTCCCATGTGTAATTAACAAACAAATACCCATGGGTATGGTATAAGCTCTGTTAGTGTTGTTGTAATAGCTAATTAACATCCTACCTTCACTACATTCTACTCCGACAGAAAAAAAACTATTCGAGATGTTCCTTGAACTTTGTATATTGTATAGGTATGCACATGTACACAGTATCTATATGCATATATATGTATATAGGCATGATGTTAGAAGAAGAGTTGCTTACTATCATTTAACCAGAAGGCTGGCTGCCTCCCTTCACTTCGGAGAGCCGCCAAAAAGATTTATTTTATGATCATCTCCCACCTAAACATTTACGTCCTGAGAGCAACATTTATGAGAAGTGCCGAATTGAGCGAACGAAGTGCCTACATTGCCGGTATCTTTGTAAAATGACCTTACCGACTCACTTTAGGTCATGTTATGAGCCATTTCTATCCTCATTGAGGATCCCAAGTGCCAATTAATACACGTAAACGAATTTAGAGATCCGTCTATCAATTTATGATTCAGTTTTTTTTAAAAGGCAAAATATTTGGGAACCACCACCCTGAGACGAAATGAATAAACGAAAAGCTTTATTGAAATTAGTGGGAAAATCCTTTTTTAAGTTGTTTCTTCCAAAATTAAGAAAGTGAATATTACAATTATAATATATAGTTCCTCTCTGCCTCTAACTTCCATTTAAGAATAATATGCAAAGGGAGTCTATGGAAAAGGGAATTGTTGGAAAATCTTTACTTTAATTACCATTGTGTTACTTCCAATGACCCAGTAAAGCCCACTCAGGGGAGTTTAAAATGACCGATGTGATGTTCATGTATCGAATATAATAGTTTTTACAAGTCCTTGTAAAAAATAATAATAAATGACATAAGTTAAGTTACATTATTCTATTTTCCTACACGGCAGGTATTCAATTTTTGTAATAATGACACACGAGCATATTGTAAAACACACGAGGCAAAAGAATTAGTTTCGATGAGACAGAGAATTATACTAATTTCCCTTCAAGTCATGGCTCGTACCAAAAAGAGTGACCAACAACGTGAGTCCATAACCACAAATGATTACCGTAGGACATCCCAATAAAAAGAACTCTCACAGAATTGGCCCTTACAATTACAAATATACATAAGACACGTTCTACCTCACAGTCCTAGTCAATGGAACCATTAGTTATGTTTTTGAACGTGACAGTTGGTTGTGTTAATGTGCGTGAACGACGGTGAGGATCGTGTCACTAGGAATCTCTGGACGAGGTGATTAATGATCCCAATGATCCTATTTAAGGTGTCACTTACTTCTGTTTGCATTTCTCTCCAACCTATTTTCCTTTACTATAGACAAATTACCACAGTCACCATTCTTATCTTATATTCTATATTCCTGTTGTAGACATATTCACATGTATAATTCATTTCTCTATAACCAGTAGCCATTGCATTGTACGAATTAAAATCTTATGCATATGTTTATATATTCCTACAAATATCTTTCTTACCATAACTTTCTCTTATACTTTGCACGATAAATAATATTATTCTATGTAGTTGCATTCCCTCACATAGTGCATACTTGTACTTTATCAAATCACATGCATATATATGCAAAGTAAACAATGGAGCCAACTTAAGCCTCACGCCACACCCGTGTCCGTTTGTAATTGTCATTCTCCAGATATGGCGTACTAAATTCACACAGAATCTTCTTCTCTCCTTTTCACCCTTTTAAGCTTTAATAATGGAACTTATGGCAAATACAATGTACAGAATGAAAGACAACCGTGATTTACTTCTCCTTGTAAATTTGAAGGGGTAGGAATTTTTGTTCCCTTTCTAAAAACTTACTCAAAGTGTGCAAAAATGTAGCATGTGTTTTAAATGGATATGACCACATGGAATGGTTGTGTTTAGTAAATATGTGTAGAAGACTGGAGTCACTGGAGACATTCAAATAAGCTTGAAAAGTCAAGGCCCAGGGAAACTAAATTACATAAAGTGCACTGGTATCGGGATATCTTGTTAAAAAGCGGGGGGCTCTTTCCTATAGCGACCACTTACAGGAAGGAAGAGGGATGGAAAGAAAACAAATCTAAAGTTTCACTCACTCCCTTCCGTATCCTAGGAAGGGTCTTTGGGTGCGTATGTATATTGTATACTTACATGAATTACATGATACTGTTCATATATTTACTTGAACGTGCAAGTAATAGAATATTTTTTCCAGCACACGCTCAAAATAGAGGATCAAATTAAAGAAAATCAGCCCGGAAAACAATGACAAGCTTTCCACTTTCATCCTCTTAACTTCAAATCTCATTACTTACTTAGGTCGAGAAAGGTGCTTAACCCTGAAGAGAGAATATTTGGCATTGAGAAAAATGCTCTTGCTCATGTAGTAGATATTGCATCTTCCATACTAATTACACTAAAAACTAACTTAGCTTGTTTGTTTTCTCGCGAGACGAGTGTGATGGAATGTGACTTAAAAGGATATTAATTAGATTTAAAATTGTCAAAATCACAATAGTGTCTGCAAAAGTCAACCGCTTCTAATTTCTAGCAAAGTTTTTCTTAATATGAAGAGAAAAAACTTGAAAGATTAAGGAAAAATGCATAACTCCCTTAAGCCTTAGATTCAGGTACGTATACTAGAATGCAGAGAGCTTTTGGTCCCTTTGGCCTGTAAAACTTAGGAAAACAATGGATCAAGGAACAATGACAAATTCATATGCATAAATACCTAATGCACATATATGTATATACTGAATGAGTACAGGAAAAATTTAGGGATGAGACAGATTCGATAAGAAACAGTTTTAGACAATGCCCAGAGAAAATGTAGAAAAGGAGAAGATTCTTCTCAGAAGAATCTTCGTGGAGTCTGGACGTCTGAAACCCAAATGCATGTGAAGGGTTCAAGCAACACACCAAGTCGGTACATATCTATGTAATAAGGGTAGTTGTGGTAAGGAAAAAGTGTGAAAATTTACGGTCTTATAGAATTACATGGTGGGAATCCAACTACAAATTAGAACCTCGATAAATGTCTTTACTTCCACCTCTGAACGACTTTGTGGAGGCCCAAAATAGAATGGAAAAACTATATACAGGGTCAAATGATAAAGGGCCCACTTTGTCATGACTCTGGGAGACCACCGAATATTGAATACACAAAACCACACGTAACTTTCAACATGATTTATTGCGTTTAACCAAAATAAAACGAAATAATAATTGTTTCTGTACTGTGTGGGCCTAACCTTACACCCACTCCTTTTTCTCAAATATCCCTTCCTCAAACATTGAAAAAATTGAATGGCTATTCTTACGCTCATTAACTATTATACATCGCCACCACCGATTCTTAAGTAACTATTCCTTCACTACACATTTGGATCTCCATGGCTAAAGCTCTTTGAAAAACTATCCTTAAATTACCTTAATAAAAGTATTCTTAAAACCAAATCATCTTATTCTAACTCGACCGTGTAGCTTACTGTACCCCATTAAATTTCAAATGTAGGACTTGGGGATCTCACCAGTTAACCAGTTATTAAGGAAACAGTTTTTTCTGGAAGCTACGTCAGTTAATGCAGACTCAAGGAAAACAGTCCAAATTCCAAAGGGATTTAATGCATGTCAATATTTTAATTATTAGTAATTAACATATGTGAAGGGATGTTTTTAAAAATAGTAACTCCAACTCATCTGAACCCACCAATTGTTTTCTCCATCTGAAATAATTGCCCAACCAAAAGTGTGACTTATATTTGGATTAGTAGAGGACAGTATTTAGTGGAAATATTCCACTAGGAGCTTAGGTACGATACAAACTATTGGTACAGTGTAAGTGTACACAGAAAATTACACACACCCTCATGCACCTCCGTATTTTTATTATATCTCTAAAAGTAATAATCTTCCAAATGATTACGAAGGTCACATATGGTCACATTTTAATAACTCCCTACAACAGCCGCCGTGTAATTGCTAGACCTTAAGTAGAAAAATACACATTGAGCACTTCAAGAATGAATAGGTTACTTGTCGAACCGTCAATTACATTTGGAAGCATAAGCTCCAAAAATGGTTGCAATATAGTTTGAATGTATTACACCACTAAAAAGTAAACTCTACCTTTCCTCGCACTAAATATTTTCTAACTGACAATTATAAAGAAAAATTTAAGTAAAAAATTACATGCTCTTAAAAAGCCATTATAACCATTACAAAATTTACGCTTACCTTAAAAAATGGAGGTTTTCAGGTTAATCTGCTACTGATGTGGCATATGTTATTCTCTCTCTCTCTCTCTCTCTGTTCCTTAAATACTTGCAAGTTTTATTTATCCAAAATGGGGTGAATGTGAGAATATTTGTCCATGAAACACCAAAAGGACGAAAAGTTTGTTTTCACCACAATTCCGTCGGGGAAAAGTTACGAGATCACGGGTAGTAAAATAATGTGAAACGGCTGTGTTGTGATTAGTTTTGAAAAACTTGCAACAGTTGATTAGGCATGGGTGAAAAAATCTATTGACATTGCAAATGGATGAAGTGTTGGTTGGTTTGGAATGTTTCAGGGTGGCGGTGGCAGCTTACGCAAGTTCCACTTTCTCACTGGTTGAACGCTTGATGTTTACTAGCAAGATGAGGCGGTAATGCAGAATACAGACTTGGCTTGACTGACGGTATGAATTGGACATGTGATTCTCCTCTCCGTCCTTGCTTATTGCTTTTCTTGCATGTATATTATGTATATACTCTAATATAGAACTATAGTAACTTTTAATACTGCTCTCTGATCTTTTTCTCATTTGTATTAGTAGTAGTAGTATAGTATTTTGCTAGTAATACTGCTGCTCCCACTGCAACCGGAATGAGAAAACGTTGTTTCGCGATACTGGCAGACAGACTGTTGTAGAGTATTATATTCATGGTCTGATTTCGTCACTGCTTTTTTTCTCTCTCTCTCTCTCTACAAAGCTTGTACGGTGCCTCTGGGAGCTATACTCTCTCAAACAAGTTACATCTATTCTATATATGCTTTCACAAAAGTCTCCTACGTATGAAAAAGGTAATAAGTTTTATACTGGTAAAGTAATAATGTTGCAGATGATACATATATAGTTGGATGGGAATAGGTAGGGATCCACGTATTCGTGTATACATGTACAGGGATTTATATGCAGGGAGCTGTGAAGATGTGCTTTTACCATGAGTGAGTGAAGCTACCATTTAGAAAGCATGGAGCGTACATGCATACAAGCGTAGAAGAGAGAGAAAAGGGATTAGTACTTTGTCGTTTCCATTGGTCCATTCACAATCCTCTAGCGTTGTCATGTTCCAATTCTCGCAACCTCCCCAGATGGGACAAGAACCTCCTTCTGTATTGGCAACTCTGCTGGCTGACTCGAGTATATAGAGAATCTCTGACTGTGTGTAAGAGAGAGAGCATACACTCCTGCATGGGTTCCATTACCTCAGTGCATATGTGTAACCTCCTATGAAGCTGCGTATGAACCAACAAAGGTATTATTGTCTGTCCATCAGCTGTCATTGTCATCGGACTTGACCCCACATCAAATTGCTCCGCAAATCACCATGCGGTCTGTGCTTCGATGTATGTATTATACGGATTCAAGCATGTATATATGTAGTGGATGAAAGTAAGCTGGAAAATACGTAAAGTAAATATACACAATGAAGTTGTATATTATATTGGGGAACGCTAGGTTAACTTTTAATGTAATCGAAATATGAAATTCTATCTGCATTTTTCCATTGTCTATAAAATTTCGACTGTTCAAAAGGGAGACGATTGGGAATGTTTTTTATCATTTAAAACATTTGTTTGAGCTATTTTAAAACTATTTTTCTAGCTCCTCTTTTTTAGGTAGAAAACTGGGGCAGTTGGAATTCTTGGAATAGACATTTTAAAAAATATACACGATATTGCTTGTCATTCATTCTTAAAAATACATGGGACTTGTACTTGAATGCAGTTTGTTGTATAAGGTTTATGTGGTACATGCATTTTTGGGGAAGTGTATTTAGTCTAAAAAGAAGGGATTTTTTGAAGTTTCATTTAAGACGGAGTTATTATCTGGCAAGTTCTTTTGCATCGCAAATTGCAAGCTTTTTGATATTTACAACAAAAGCCATTTTCTTGTTATGCACGCAGATTGTAAAATGCAAGGCTTGGCTATGATGTTCTGGCAAGAATGGGATTTTCACATTAATATGACAGGCTGGAAATGAAACATCACTGAATTTCATGTGTATTTTTCCTACGAAAAAAAAAACCTGAGTATGATTCCTAGTTATATGCAAGATTAATTCCTTGGGTGATTTACTCATGTGTATAAACAATGGTGTTGGGGATGATTTGAATTTTTAATCCGTTTAGTGTTCACAGTTTTACTTAAATTTTTTCTTCTTCTTTATCTTTCCTCGTTGAGCATTGCACATATTACTCAGAATGTTTTCTCACAATGTGGAACTTACTCTAGTATCATATCATAATTTCACGGCTGTCAGCATTATCTACTAGTTCTGTATTTTGAATATCGAAATAATTCAGCTCACAAAATTTCCTTTGGATTTTTCTGCTATAGTTTGCCTACTTACTACTACTACTGTAGCAGTATAATAACCTAGAATAAATATGTGTAAATATGAATGACAAGAAGTTTCAAACTGTGCACTTAACATATAAAAGCGGATCCAAGGGATTGTGTTAAATAAATTGCTTGTAAATAATCTGTTTAAATTTTATTTAGATGACTTTAATTTGCTACTACTTGCATATTATGTCGGACATTGCATCTAAACTATATCATGAAGGAGTAAATTTTGTCTAATCAATGTTATGAAGATAGGAAATATTAAAACTGTTTCAAACTATCATTACTATGGAGATCATAGTAGCAAATAACCATTGCCTCGTTTTTAGGAAAATATCAATTGAGTTGACAGTGTTACAGGGTGCGCATTTTATATGAACGCAAGTGTGAATTTTGAGACCCCGGAAGGTCTGTATTAAAACAATATTTAATTCTAAATAGGATTAGCGTGTGAAAAACAAGATCACCGTTGACAAATGACGGGAGCCCAAAGGGGGTAATTCAATGTATGTGCAGACTAAAAGTAACTGTATAGAATTTCACACAATGCAACTCCTCTTACCCTTCCTGACACATTACAGGTTGTTGAAATCCAGCAATATTCTATATTGCATTACCTTGGGCACGTTACACATTTGCGGGAGTTATAGAATTTGCATCAAATCAGGG
>JAQFXU010003573.1:0-15865 GCA_034693705.1 Spatulosminthurus flaviceps | reverse complement strand
TGCTGTGCATATGGGAGGGCGATTTTTTCAAAAAAGATGCTCTTTTGTATGTAAATCTTGAAAATGGGTTCAAAATATTAAAATTCACAAAATCGATATTTAGCGAATTTCAACTTTGCCGGTTTTTGTTCAAAAGGAGCCACAGTGCAGTCCAAGTATGTCCTGAAAGCCATACATAATAACTAATTTCGTCGCGCTTTCTAATTATTCATCAACTGTCTTTTATGTGACCAAACTCGGTTGGGAAGTGTAACTTCCCAGAAGTAATTTAACGACTGGCGTGGAAGTGTAACACTTTCAAATTTAGAAGACAGGCATAGTTGTCATCTCACTTGGTGCAGAAATTTAGAATTTAAAATTACAAAAATTAAAAATTGCATTATTATGCATCATATGCAAATTAACCAACTACTCATTTAAACCGTATAATTAATATAATTTGTCGTATTGCTAACAAATTGCATCATTTAATACTTTATTTATATGTTAAGCGTAAAATAAAACTTGGTTGCTTAGGTTCGACGCCAGTTGAATAATTTGATCATTTTACCCTCGTAAGGTTTCTGAAGATAAACAGGGCTCGTCATTCCCAGCATCATTGTAAACTTTCACCTGGGAAATTATACATACTTTGCACTTGTAGAGCTACTACTTGAAATGTTAAATCAGTTTATTGTTCCAAGCATGGGCAACATTTCATCCCCTCAGAAAAATTGTCATTAGTTGGAACCAATGAGAAGCGTGACAATAGCTCGAAGTACAAAATCCAAAAAAATCAGCGTCGACGCTTTCTCAACAGGATGAAATCCCCCGATTTGAATCCCCTCCACATAAATCCCAATCACCCGCTTTTTCATGTACATGGAATTCCTCAGAGAAATCTTCCTTAATTTAGACCTCACAACTTCCATTTCGGATTTAGCCTGTTGTAAATAGTTTTGAATGGCATACGTCTTTCCAAACGCCGCAGCGAAGACACCTTGAGCGTAGAGGGATGTGCCAAGCAAAAGAAGCTGCAAGGCTGGTTCTGGCTCATTATGAGAAATTCCACGGATTCCACAATAGCCACAAATGACTGCGAGCAGAACAACCGTAACTTTAAAGACGTAGATCGTATAGGAATATCCCCTGTTGAACAGACGGATGATGAGCTGAGCGTTTACACAAGTTGACAAGCATCCTTCTAAATCCCGAGAGTTTTTCCTAAACGTTATGAAAATAAAGGTAAGAAAATCTGTCCATTGAATAGATATTTGAATTTTGATGATTAAAATTGGAATTTTTCTGGAACCTCAATTTCCACAGCCGGTCTTGTAGTAGCTTGGTAGTGTTTTCAAAGAAAAGTAAAGAATTCTCAATAAAGAAGAAGGGGGAAAGGCATGGGAAAAAGTGAAGGAGACAGTCGTGGGACCAGAGGAGGACGAACGTAAAAGGGCTTTCTAGGAATTGAGGAATGAGCTGGTACAAATGCAAATTAGTGCAAAACACTACCACGAGCAATTCATATAGAAAGACCAAAACTAAATACATGGACGGAGTAAAAATCAATATCAATTCTCGGAGATTAAAATCCTTCCAATTTTTCAACACATTCTTCATCTGTCGGATCAGTCCTTACAAAATAAATGTTTAAAAAAACTTTTAGACCAGTTTTTTCGCTTTTAAGGGGCTTAAAAATGATTGAAATTGTTACCTGACTTGGACTTCCATTGAAAATTGCAGAATGATTCGTTAAATATTATCGCAGTAATGTCAGCCGTTCTGAGAGTTGTAAGACAATGAAGGACAATGCCCCAAATGTAGAGTGAACTGAGGATAACATGTAAAGTTAAGTCTACCTTGGAAATACTTTCCCCTGATTTTCTGATTTTTTCCACCAAGAAAAAAATGCTATGACAAGTCCTAAGCGTTAGATAGGCAAGACACATTAGGAAAATTATTGGACTTTTTCCATTTCCCACAATCATTCTCACCCTTTCGCCCTCTGTCAAAATCAATTGAAATGGGATGAAATTCCAACGTGTCCCAAATTTCAGTATCTTCAAGGACAAAGTAAAATCTTCTGAGCTGAGCATATTCAACTGCTTGTTTTAGCCTGCTCAGGCCAAAATATTTTAAAATATTCTGCACTGTTTCCGGTAGCTTGGGTTTGCGTATAGATCTTTCAAAACGCTATTTCTGATTATTGTTCTTTAGTCTAGACCAGTTCGCTTTGGCTCCCCATTTTAGGAGTTTGTACGATTTAGAGCTTTAGCTTAGTCGGACCATTTCCTATACTTATATGATTGACCATAGTTTATCCAGAATCTGTGAGTAGCTTTTTATATAGGCTTTGTTTGTACAGCCAACCTTTTGCAGTCGATTACCATTTAGTTGCGTATTATTTCCTATAAATGTCTAGTGCTGAATGAGAAAATGAGAAATGCCAATAAATGTATGGCAAAAGGGCTGGAAAGGATTGCGGAGTTTGAGTTGATTTCTGTATACTTATGTGAAGTTATTTATTATTAACGTTAATCAAAAGCATTTTCGAGGGTGTACAAAGATTCCACGTGGAAGAAAAATAAATAAATCCAGAAGAAGGGGAAGGAAGAAACCAATGTCAAAATTCATCACTGTACGAACTAATGACAGGGAAATAATGAAGACAGTCAATAATAATTACTGAATACACCAAACAAACTAAAAATAATTTTCTGTAATCATGAAGATGAGATCCCGAAAATTCCAACTCCCGCCTTTACCCAATCGGATCTAGGTAAATCATGCAACTAAGCTCAATCCAATTGTTTACCCTCATTTTAGCAGTAGATATATTATCAGGAATTTCTTTTGTACTATATAGTAAGATGATATGATTTATAAATCATATCATCTTACTAAATAGTAGCTAAATATAAGCTCCGTCGAAATTAAATTTGCCATCTAATCCAGCAATGTTCAGTGTAAATGGTTTCCTTTATCTTGATCTAGTGACTACATAAATTTATAAGTTTCAGGCCGACGATGGTATTTCAAGCCTCTGTCTACACATTTTCGCACAGGTACATAAGTAGAATTTTGGTCAAGAATTCTGGTGTGGCTTAAAATTTAAATCCTCTACACCTTGAAGCCTTATACTAATTACTCACATATTGCACATTGCACACTCGTAGGGAGTTTGAACTCACCGGAAGCCTATTTTTTGATAAAAATCCCAAACTTTGGAAAAACTCCACCTAAGCCGTCAATAATTACTTAATAATTGATTGAAATTTCGTCTTTCGCTGTGGCTGACGAATGTTTGCTATAACTTTTCCCTTTACTACTGATAATTACTACAAAATTCAGTGAGTTTCGTTAAAACCTAATATAATAACCACTTTTATGATTTGGTGGTTTCGGAAATTCTTAAATAATTCCCGTTAAAAGTTGGCCTGAATTTACAAACTACGAAAAAAGTGGTAAAATAGTTGTCTTATTTTCCCCGCCTGAAAGCAATTGCCCAAAACCCATAGTCTTTGATGCCCAAAAACCAAACAACCTCCATGTATAGAAGAAGAACGTAAATATTTATTCATTTACTTTTACTGACATCATAGTGATGTTTGCCCGCAGACACAGACACAGACTTTATCAAAATTTTGATTTTTAACACATTTGAATTATTCATAATACATACTGCTTATTATGCGTACCTGTAAATAAATGAACACACTATGAACTCAGAAAAATCTTAACTTAACCCCAGCTGAATATTTTCCCCGTCTTTAAATATTCAAATGTTGTAAATTCCAGGACAATGCTTGCACCTATAATTACATCATGAGCAAACTAACTGTGTTTTCCAAAATTATGGAAAACATGGTGAGAACCAGTCCCTTATCAATGTAATATTGACTTCCAATGTAAATTCGCAAAGGCCGCATTGAACGTAATGATCGTCGAAAATACTTACTCCTGACCCACCTTTCCCTCCAAGATAGTAATAAACTTTCTGAATCTTCATTGAAACACCCTAACAAGGAAAATAAGAATCCAATGATTATTGCAATATTAACATACGCAGCAATCAAAAGCCAACGTATCAGTCCTTCGAATCTAATGAGACCATAGCAGGTGTAAATTGCAGTAACTAAAAGACCGATTTGAGTTGCAGGAAATATCACGGGGCTGTACATTACGCGGATATGCTCCAATAGCACCATGAGCTGTCGGTACATTTCAATGGATGAGTATGGCGTCCGAAGCTTAGACCATGTCCAGTATCCATAATTCGTTAGCCTGCAAAAAAAACTCATTTTAAATAAATACACCATTGAAAACAATTGGAGATAATTTAACTGCCAAGTCCGCAATGAACGGTTAAAGGAAAACACACGCTTACATCATCTCGTTCATCATTTCTAACAAACAAGCGAGATGTAGCAACAAGGGATAACCCAAGACCATAAAAATCCCGAAAGCTGAAAAGGACAAATAACCGAGGATAATAATTCCCACCAGAGTTGATAATCCCCAATGAAACCCTCCCGGCTGAGCTTCTAAACCAGGTAGGATTATCAGAAGTTGTGGATGTAGAAAAACAGATGTGATAATCAAAGGTACAGCAATGGCTGCTGTCCAATACGTGAAAGCCATAAAAAACCCAGTAAAATCATCGAATATCCAAAGGAATTTCCGCTTCGGAAATTCTTTCTTTCCGTAACTTTCTACAATCATTTGATTCATTCAAGACAAAAAATAGATTCAGTTTTTCATCAGCCATACAATAAAATATCATTAATATTAAATTTTTATAAAATAACTATTATTACCTTGGAAATTGATCAAAAACCGGCCGAACATTTTCCAAAATCCAGGATAGTCTTTGTAGATTTGAAAATTCCCAAAATGAAGTGTTAATACGAAGATTGCAGAAGTGAGCAAGTGGAACGTGAGAGTCCTCATATCCTTGAAATCTTCATTTTCTCTCAAGCGAATCCATTTTATGGAAAGAGAGAAGGTCGCGATGACGAAGCAGAAGACATTTAGAAACCAAAGGAATTTCCTCCACAGTGAAGAGGTTGGAAGGAAAAATTCCTCTTTTGGCCTCCATTCGAAGGGCAGGAAACCAAGGTAGGAGTTCCAAATTAGCCCTTTGTAAATGTATTGTCTCGCCATGGGGGAACAAATTTTTTCCAAGAATACCCACTGATCTCTGTCTTTCAACCTCTTTGATGCTTTTTGGAGCGGGATCGGCATAATAAAATGAAAATCCCAATATTTTTTACAGCTAGTCTATGTTTATAGTTGAGTAAGTAATTATTAAGGTAATAATTTATTCGAGCCACGTAGTCAAATTCCAACTTTTTTGTAGGTTCTCAAGAAAACAAGTAGTCAAATTCCAAATTTTTTGTAGGTTCTCAAGAAAAAAAATTCTCGTCAATTGGATTGTTCAACAACGCTTGAACCATCAAGCCATATCCACCATAATGAAATGAACTCCAAAAAACAATGTAGTCCATGATATTAAAATGATTACCAATGAAGTTGAAATTGAGGGCTGTTCGATTAAACAATCTTGATTGAAAATCAAAAATTGAATTAAAATCAAACCGCTTTTTCTAATCTACTAATTTGTTTTTGCGGAGCAAACTTTTGGCCATTGTAAAATGCCGTAACGAACTCCAGCTCTGTTTTGATATGAGCAAAACTATTGCCTAATATTTGTTATATTCTTCAAAGTCAAATATTTGTCATAATGTTAAAAATCATTGTAAAAATAATTAGTTTCGAATTGAGGAATCAAGTAATTCCGGTTTATAATGGAATAAATGATAAAGACACGATTAGACTGTTCGTAACTGCCAACCTCGGCTGCCTGGACACGACGTGTTTTTTTGGGTCACCTATTGTTCACAACAGTAAAGGAGTTAAACCATGTATAATTTTAGAAAATTTAATGAAATCTCTACATTATATTAGTAAACAAAATTGGAAAAAATATTGGTGTCCGGATTTATCTACAAAATCTTCATTTAGTAACCCCTGATCCTATAATGTATATAAAAGGCGACAAAAATCCAATCCGCGCATTTGTAACAATCTAATCTATCTTTCTAAACGACAGTTTAAAATATTTTTCGTCATTCGTATCATTCTGAGAGATTTTCGTATGTTTGACCAGTTTATTTGTACCCCAATGACAAATGGTCAAACAGTAATCAATAGAACCAAAAATATTGTCACGAGCATCCTTTTTGATACTAGGGTGCATATGGGCAGGGTTGTTAACCAAACAAATAGCACAAAATAATCTGGAATTTGCGTTAACAACAACGAAAAATTACCATTGAAAATTTTAATTATTTAAAGCCAATGAGAAGGGTGGCAATAGCACGAAGCACAAAGTCCAAAAAAATTAATGTTGACGCTTTCTCAGCCGGTTGAAATCCTCCGATCTGAATTCCCTGCTCGTAAATTGCAATAACCCGTTTTTTCATATGAGCTGATCTCAGGAGAGAAATCTAATAATTTAGACCTCACAACTTCCATTTCGGATTTAAGCTGTGCTAAATGACCTTGAATGCAATATGAGTCTTGCCAAACGCAGCAGCAAATATGCATTGACAGTAGAGATGGATAATCCAAGTAGAAGTAACTGAGAAGTTGGTTCTGAGTCATTGTGAGAAACTCCTCGGATCCCAGTGTGGCCACAGAGGACTGAGATTGAAATAACTGTGATTTTGAAGGTGTGTGAAAATTATTGAAAAACCTCAATTTCCATAGCACTTCCTCCAATAACTTGGTAGCATTTTCAAAGAAAAGTAGAGAGTTGACAACGAAGAAAAACGTTGAGAATAAGTGAAGCAGAACTTCATGTGGCCAGAGCAGAACGAATGTGAGAGGGTTTTGTAGGAATTGGGGAAGGAGCCGGTACGAATACAGGTTGGTGCAAAAGACTGCCACAAGCAATTGATATAGGAATACCAGCGCCAATTAAAAGTACGAAGTATAAATCAATGCCAATTCTCGGAACTTCAAATGGTTCCCGTTTTTTAGCGTATTCTAATATTCGCTAATGGAGCTTGTCGTGGAGAACATTATAGAGAAATTATTAGCGTACGATAGTACACCCATCATATATAATTCGTTATGCACATTATTCTCTTCCATCATTTTTCAAGCCTGCCCTACACAGTACTTGATTTTCGGAGCCGCAAAAGTACTTCATTTCTGGATTGTTCCCAAGCTCCTTGAATTCAAACCATAAAACAGGTCATATGGTTACATAAAGAGGACCGTGTTTAGGGGAAGTTGACCAAGGGACTTTTTAAATTCCATGGTCCATCGTATAAAGAAAACGTGTCAAACATATCTAGGTCTAATTTGGATAGTAAGCATGGGCAACACTGGTATGTGTATGGTCCAACCTTAGCCTTTATAATGCATATTTTCATCCGGGTGTAAAATATTAGTAATAACTTCAGTCGTTTTTTCTTTCGACATAAAATGTAATCAATTCAAATAAAATTCATAAATGAGTAAGATGTACCTGATTCAACTGCTGATATCCCATACCTGTCAAAAACTCAAAATGAAGAGTCGCCAATCGTCATAAATTCTGAAGGGGTATAGTCGAGGCATTTAAACGAATAAAGCGAAGAATACAAAATAAGAACATACAAAAAAAAACTTTTTCACGAAAAGTGTGTTCCATTCCTGGTCCAATGCCTCACACATTTACCAACTTAATACCTCGAGCAAATATAGCTTTTCTAAACGTAATATTGCCAAGCAATAACGTTGCCCGCAAACGAAGTTGATACATCGCTTAATATCATAACTCGACGAACCATGACGACACTTTTCACCCAATGAAATGCGTTTCAGTTGGAACCAATGAGGAGTGTGACAATAGCTCGAAGTACAAAGTCAAAAAAAATTAGCGTCGATGCTTTCTCAACAGGATGAAACCCCCCGATTTGAATCCCCTCCTCAAAAATCGCAGTCACCCGCTTTTTCATATACAAGGAATTTCTAAGTGAAATCTTGCGCATTTTAGACCTCACAACTTCCATTTCAGATTTCATCTGTTGTAAATAATTTTGAAGGGCATAAGTCCTGCCAAACGCGGCAACGAAGATTCCTTGACGCGGCAACGAAAGAAGAACGTAGAAGGATAGGGAAAGCAAAAGTAACTGAGAAGCTGGTTCTGAGTCATTGTGAGAAAAACCACGGAGCCCAGAGTAGCCAGAAATGACCGAGAGTAAAATGACGCTGACTTTGAAGACGTAGATCGTAGAGGAATATCCCTTGTTAAAGAGACGGATGAGGAGCTGAGAATTTACACATGTTGACAAACCTTCTTGTAAATCTGTTTTCCCACGACGAGGACACCTGTTGGGAAAATATCAATGTCAAAATGGCCCACTTTAATCTGAATATATTTGATTAAAATACATACCTCAATTTCCATAGCCCTTTCTGCAGTAACTTGGTAGTATTTTCAAAGAAAAGTAGAGAATTGTCTAGGAAGAAAAACGCAGAAAGTGCTGCAAAAAAGTGAAGAAAACATTCTTGTGGCCACAGAAGAATGAACGTGTAAGGGCTTTGTAGAAATTGAGGAAGCACCTGGTAGAAATGCAAGTTAGAGCAAAAGACAGCCACCAATGGTTGATAAAGAACCACCGTCACGAAGTAAGCGTAAGGATTGAAAATCAAAAAAAAGTGTCCTAAATTCAAATGATTCCAATTTTCCAATACCCTCTTCATCTGTCGCATGGGCTCTAAAAACACTGAAAGATTTTGAAAATGTCATTGAATTCACAGCCTATGGGTAAAGAGTAGACAATTTGCTTACCTGACGACTTGGATTTCCATTTAAAGTTTTGGAATGCTTCGTTGAATACCATTGCCGTGATATCCGCCGTTTTGAGGGTTGTAAGAAAATATAAGAAAATACCCCAAATATAGACCAGAGTGAGAAATGCGTGTAAGGCTAAGTCTACCTTGGACATATTTTGTCCTGTCCTTGACTGAATTTTTGAAACCAAGGAAAAAATGCTATGGCAAGTCCTAAGGACTAGATAGGCAAGGAAAATTAAGAAAATCTGTTTTTTCTTTTTCCTTCCAACAACAACCAATCTCGCCCTTTCGCCCTCTTTCAGAATCAGTTCAAATGGAATTAAATTCCATGCTGTCCCAAATTTCAGTATCTTTAGGGATAAGTTTAAGTCCTCTGAGCTGAGCATATTTAACTGCTTGTTTTTTCCTAAAAAATTTTACACTTTTCTGGAATATGGATTTTATCCACAGCGGAGCTGTTTCAAGGTGATGGATACAATACTTTGAAGAGGCAACCTCTGAATTTCTACCTTTTTCCGAGCTATTAGAGATGAGTTTCCTTGATTTAGGGTGGTAGCTTAATGTGACCATTTCCTGTACTTAGGTTATTGATCAGATTATCCAGATTGGCTTATTGTTTGTTTGAATCTACCAGACTCATTTTCTGATTATTTTCCATTTACTCGTAGTTCGCTATTATTTCTTTTAAGTGGCCAATGTTTAGAATGTTGAATGGGAAAATCCGAAATGCCACTAAATATTTCGGAAAAGCGTTGGAAATAAATATGGTATTTCCGTTCATTTCTTTAAGTATGTGAGTTAATTGAATAATTCACACTTAAATTTTAATTAAATTAAAATTGAACGGAAGTCAAACTAATTTTCGAAATTTTGAGGACGGAAAAACTTTCCAGGGGGAAGGAAAACAATTGGGTATAATAATTACAAATAATTACCATTCGCAAGAAATTAAGCGCTACACGTTTTACAATAATGATACAGCAAATGAAGGTGTCCGTTCAATGAAAATTATGGTCATATTTAGATACAACCAAAGATGCCTCCAAAATAAATCCAAGAAAAGGTATGGTAGCCTGGTTTATTTATCCTATTTCGACGTCGTTTGATAATTATGCCTGCACAACAATGAGTACTTTACTTTTCTAAGGTGGGTATTTAAATTCCTTCTAACAGTTGTAACAAGATTACATATGACATGGTAAAATTTACGTTTGAGAAACAAAGCAGAAGTAGGTCATGTGAGCATTCATGTTACAATTAATATAATTTTTGAGTTTCCTATCAATTCATCCATTTCAATGATTTCAAATACATATGCGTCAAGCGTTATAAAACGATGTTTCTGTTAAGTTTCGACACCATTAGAGTTGAAGCAGAATAATAAATAAAAATCATCGCTCCGCGATAATTTGATGCTGTCGCGTAGGGCGGCGTCAGCCCACCCCAACGTCCCCCTTCACCCCCTTAAGTTTGTAATGTTGAGGTCATATTAAAATTATGAAATTTTCAACGAAAAAAAATTGTTTACGGCAGAAAAACATTTTTCAGGCAAAAATAAAATTTTGAAAAATTTAGAAGAAAATATTTTAAAAAAATTTTTTTATTGCAAAAAAACATTTTTGAGGCAAAAATAAGATTTTGAAAAAAAATTGTTTTTGGTTTTTATTTTTTTACGAACGAACACGCGGACCGATTTCAACCAAAATAGAGCTACCGAGCTATGACCCTAGGTAATGTTCAGAAAAATTTTGGACGAAATCGGTCCAGTATTTTTTGAGTTATCGTGCGGAGGGACGTACGGATGTAGGGACAAGGCTATTTTATAAGGGGGCTGACGCCGCCCTAAAAATTACTTCTCACTCATTTAATTAGTGATACCCAAGCATGGCCAACGTTTCATCTCCTCAGAAAAATGGTCATTAGATGGAGCCAATGAGAAGTGTGACAATAGCTCGAAGTACAAAGTCCAAAAAAATCAGTGTGGATGCTTTCTCAACAGGATGAAATCCACCAATTTGAATCCCCTCCACATAAATCCCAATCACCCGCTTTTTCATGTACCGAGAATCCCTTAAAGAAATCTTCTTTAACTTAGACCTCACAACTTCCAATTCAGATTTCATCTGTTCCAAATAATCTTGGAGGGAATAAGTTTTGCCAAACGCAGCAGAATACATGCCTTGAGCGTAGACGGATATGGAAAGCATAACTAACTGAGAGGCTGGATCTGAGTCATTGTGAGAAAAAGCTCGGATCCCAGAGTAGCCACAAATGACCGCGAGTAAAATGGTCGTGACTTTAAAGACGTATATTGTAGAAGAAAATCCCTTGTTAAAGAGACGGATGAGGAGCTGAGAAATCACACATGTTGACAAACCTTCTTGTAATTCTGATTTCCCACGACGAGGACACCTGTTGGGAAAATATCCAGGTAAAAATGTCCCAATATATCTGAATATTATATGTTTCAATAAAATAATAATTAAACTTGAACCTCAGTTTCCTCAGCCCTTCCCTTAGTAACTTGGTAGTGTTTTCAAAGAAGAGTAGCGTAGTATCAACGAATAAGAACGCGGAGAGGCCTAAGAAGAAGTGAACTAAAAATTCGTGTGGCCAAAGAAGAATGAGTGTGAAAGGGTTTTGAAGAAATTGAGGAAGCACGTGGTACAAATGCAAGTTGGAGCAAAACAGAGCCACCAGCCATTCATAGAGAAACGTCACCACAACGTAAACGAAAGGAGTGGAAACCAAAACAAATTCTGGGAAATTCAAATGCTTCCAATTTTTCAGTATATTCTTCATCTGTCGTATTGGTCCTAAAAAAGGAAACTCAAAGTTTTCGAAAATATCATTGATTTTAGCCTTTGAGTAAAGAGTAGAGAATTTAACTCACCTGACGACTTGGATTTCCATTTAAAGTTTCGGAATGCTTCGTTAAAAACCATTGCAGTGATATCCGCCGTTTTGAGGGTTGTAAGACAATATAGGAAAATACCCCAAATATAGATCGAAGTAAGGATCAAGTTTAAAGCTAAATCCACCTTGGAAACATTTCTTCCTGTGTCTATCTGAAGTTTTGAAACCAAGGAAAAAGTGTTTTGACAAGTCCTAAGCATTAGGTAAGCAAGCCATATCAAGAAAATTATTCGGCTTTTTCCCCTTGCAACCTTCATTCTCACCCTCTCACCGTCTTTCAAAATCAGGTCAAATGGAATTAGATTCCATCGTGCCCCAAGTTTCAGTATCTTTAGAGACAAATGTAAATCTTCTGAGCTGAGCATATTGAACTGCTTTTTCTATCCTAACAATGTTTACAATATTCTGGAATACCAATTTTATTCACAGTGGAACTGTTTCTATATAGAAGTCTTGCGGTTGTAAGGGTTAATGCCAAATCAACCTGAATAAAACTATTATTATTATATAGAAGTCTGGCTTTGGGTACATTTAAGAAGCAACTTCTGAGTTTGGACCTTCATCCTGATTGTTAAAAGTTTGCAGAGGACATTGCATGGTCAAAACTTAATGTGGCCATTTCCCATATTTACATGATTTACCAGATTATGAAGATTTGTGATTGACTTGATTTTGTGGAAATAGGCAAGCTCATTTGATGATTGTTTCCCATTTAGTTTCCTAACATGTCCTATAAATGGGCCGTCATAAATAGGAAAATGGGAAATATGAAAATAAATTTAATTGGAAAAGCGCTGGAAATGTTTAGGGTGTTTGCTTTGATTTCCTTAAGTTTATAGGTTAAATGAGTAGTGGTGGAAGTCAAAATGATTTTCAGGCTTGGTGTAATAAAATAAATTGGGCGTAATCACTCGCAGGATATAATAGTTGTTAAAATTGCATCCTGTGGTTGAGTTAATCATCGTCATTAAAGCACAACAAAATTAAGTCTAAGATAATTCTTTGAATGGTAATGACAAGGCGAGGCTTGTAATTAGAGGAGTGGCCCGGAACCGGGCTTTTGTATTCGGGCCGGTCCGAACCCGGTTTCGGGCTCAAAATACTGAATAAATAAACCGGGTCACGAGCGGCCCGGGCCGTTATGATAACGGGCTATAAACGGGTTCGGGCCTATGTGGAGAATTTACGGGCGGGGTTTTGAATTCACTAAAATTTAGCGGGCGGGTGGTGGGTCCATGGTTAACACAATACCCGAAATGGCAAAATAGTCATTAATAACACTCACATTTGGAGAAAATTAAGCGCTGCCGTACGAAATCAAATCGTTTGCATAATACTCTTGTATAATGCGACTTGCTTTGCAACCTGACATTCTTGGTCGTCGACTATTCAAACTTTTACGCAAATTGATTCAGTCTGCATTTGTTTCCAAATCCAAAAGATCACTCCGTGGTCCATTCGCTCAAATTAGTGAAGTCACGGTAATTCTCAATGGATTTTACTAGGAAACAAGGTCAAGGCTTGGAAAATGTAGTATGGAACTACAAGTCTTGGTCTCGTTGCCTAATGGATTCCATCGTTCATCCTCCTTAAATCACACTTTTTACTAGTAATTTAGGTTGACAAATATATCAAATCGTTCCTCCTAATCCCCTTCACCTCCGCTTAAATAATGTTTTGCAGAATCCGTTTCATTCAAAATTCAGAAAAATCTTCTGAATGTAAGTATATTTACAAATCTGCAATAACACTTATGTGCACATATGTTCTTACTTTGGTTTCATTTAAACATGTTAAATGTTATTGGAAATATAAAAAGGTGTTTGCATTGGTAATTTACAACTGTCCTTTTATGTGGTTTGGAAATTTTATTAAAATTTGGGGTTAAATTCTCTTTTGTGCACTGTGAAGTCTATAAAGTACAGACCGGGCTTCTACCGGGTTGGATTGAAAAGGGTTATACACGGGTTCGGGTTGCAAATAAAATTATGGAACGGGTTTCCACCGGGCTCGATCAAAAAATAATGACTGGTTCACGGGCCGATAACATTGACCCGTTTACGGGCCGCGATCGGGTTGGGTTAAGTTTCCACGGTCTCCTCCCGTGACCGGATCTACAATTTGGACCGGGCCACACCTCTACTTGTAATTACCAAGATTTTATATTTAAGGATTTTCCCCATTTAGTTCCCTATAAATTTCCTGTGGATGGCTAGTGCTGAATGGGAAAATCAGAAATGTAAATAATTGTATTGTAAAAGCGTTGGAACTGGCTACGGAAATTGTGTTCAGTTCCCCAAAAGTAAAAATCCGGTATGGTCTGTCATGCAATTTCACGATAATGCAAAGGCAGTACGGGGAAACAAGTGTACGGAAATGTTGGTTCAAATAAAATCTGTTATTGGCATTATTGCAGTTGACAGGCAGAAATATTGTACAAATTATTGTTTCGGGACTGGAAGAAGAAGCTTTAATGAATCCCTACTCTTTGCGTAAGGGACGCATTTATTTACTTGTACTGCAAATTAAAATCAAAAGTAGAATTGTACGAACCATAAAGTTAATTATATGAAATAATCGTAAACCAAAACAACATAAAATTATTAAGTTATCACAATAATTAATTTCAAATTTCAAATATCATCTTCGTAAATTTTTTAGCCCCGTGGTTACGGTTGGAAATTCTCTATTTCTACCGTATGAATTTACTTTAATCGAAGGACCAGCACTACTTCAGTGCAATTACATCAATTAACATGAAACGAAACTTTATTTCCTATTTTTTCCTTATCTTTACAATCAATGCAAATATAGTTTTAACTTTCGATAGGACCCTTGCCCTTAACTTGTTTCTTTCCTCATCTCTCGACTTGGAATGAATCTGTGGCTTCGGTATTTTTCTTCCATCTCCTAATCCTATCACCAAAATGATTGGCTAAACCTAAATTATTAACATTTAATAATAAAAACATTATAACAAGCCACAACCATTCCTTTAATCTGAATTTCCGTCGCAACACCCGTAATTGTTAGAATTATTGCTGGTTAAAATGCATAGCAGAACAACAATGGAGGCAGGCGCTCATCAACGAATCTTGAGGTGGCGCAAAAAATAAAAAGCTTCAAGCCAGAATTCTAACGGAAAATAAATGTATTTATTCTCTAAGGATCATATCACGACTCTCTTCAAGTCTGCTCCAGTTAGCACTGAGGCATGAGAGCGTGCCCCAGCACGGAAGAAGACTGGACTGGAGTCTCAATTACATTTAAATGTTCAAAGTACCGCGTCAGAAGGTAATATCAAGGATAAACTCTGTTACAACCAGTACCCCCTACTACGATAATTCTACAATAGTTCTATGATAATACTACATTAATTCGAAGATTTATTGCAGATGGTCTTCGAGAAAAAAAGTGGAAAGTATTTGAAGAAATACATTATTGTATTTCGGCAGATGGGTCAAATAGGATAATTGACATTTGGTGTCAAAAAGAAGGTTCAAATCAAGGATTTATAATAGATCCCACAGTGAGAATGGAAACATCTCTTGTACAGGCTGAAGTGGTCAATGAAGAGAAACAAACAATATACCACCCCTGCATTCCATATTTCAAATCTAAATCAAGTCAAATTGAAGTAATTGGGTTGATGGTAGGAGCAAGGGTGTTCATGTCAAAGTTTTTTGAAAATTTTAGACAGCGGTTTGGACTACCAAAAGCCTCAACCAAGCAGGTGGTTATATATATATCAATTTAAGCATTCGTGGATCATCCAAAATCTTACACCAACATTTATTCTCCAAAAATATGTAGTGTTGTATTCGTTGAGTCAATATATTTTATACAAGCCATTAGGCCATCCGCAGATGCGGATGGGAACTTTCTCAGTAGAGTTTGTTTTCAAGAAAAGCAAAAAAAGAAAGTAATAATTTTAATTATTATTATTACTTTTTGCCATTCTTTGCAACTTTGAGTAAAAAAATCCAATAGAATTAGAACATTATAAAAAATATTCAATAGAATCAGAAAGCCATCCGCTATGTGGATGGGAATGAATCTCTTCTTGCTGAGGATGAGATCTGGCGACCAAGCGCATTACTTGTGAAGAACACATTTAGGC
>JAQFXU010003572.1:0-15866 GCA_034693705.1 Spatulosminthurus flaviceps | reverse complement strand
AATCGGTATGACTGAATATTCAAATGATATTCGAATTCATATCGGAATCCGAAAAAAATTGTATTCCAAAAAGTATTCAAAATCCGTATTCAATGGGGAAAATATTTTAATTCGAATTTTAATTTATATTTTTCCGATTTCCCATCCTTGCGTTTAATACAGGGTAAAGTAGAGGAATGTACGAGGTTACCAAGATTGGTTGGACTTAAAAACATGGTATTTGTCTGTTATGTTGGGAGTCATGAGAGGAGAAATGTCTCCATATGAGCGATGTTTGCACATGTGCTAAAATGCCCTTAAAGTTATTTCGAGTGTGGGTTTTTCATATTTTCGGACACGTACTTGTGAAAAATCACTGGCCAACTGATTATTTCTTGCATTAATTCTAGAACCCTCTTTTAGGTCAAGTATTCTTTTGTTTCAGGAATTTCCTGGTAAGTTTGTTTATTCAATCCTGGTCTTTTTAGCTTTAAAAAATTGGGTGATTTCAATTTAATTAAAACTGATTTTAACGTGGACTATGGTTTATTTAGCAAACAAATTAAGCAAGCTTCCGAAGGAAGGCTAACCGAAGTACTTACGTACATTCGCGATGATTGATCTCCATGCATTATGTATATATGTCTATATTATGTATGTTATACATGTATAATATCCTGGATTTATACATGCTTTGAATTCATTTTGCTTTTAGCGAGTATTTTTACACTGTAGTTTACTACTTCATAGTAGGGCTTCTGATAGCTACTTCAGCTACCCCTTGTACTGTGGGACAACATCGTGGATTGTAGGATTAGTATCGAATTTTAGTTGGTTTTTGCAATTTTTTCCTGTAATTTCATTTGAGGGAGTAATTTTACTGTAGAAAATTTAATTTGAAGCATATATGTATGTATATGTGTATGGGAGTTTCTGAAGAAAAATAGAATTTTCACCCAGAAAATCCTTTCCCTTTGGGCATAGTGGATTAATAGCCGAGCAAAAGGTATCTCCCAATCTCACATAATAGCCACATTGCGAAAATTTTGTATGTTGATTTTTAGTCACACGCAATAGTGAAAGATATTGGCACGTACACGTGTACTTACAATAATTGTAATTTTTTATCTCCTCGTTCCACATATGTGAACGAACGCAGTGAGATTATATTGACAAAAGAGAAAATGTCATGGTGACAACAAGAAGAAGCTCATGGCAAAATAAAAGGTTGCTTCCCCACAAATTCGATTCAGGAATAATTCTCACATGAAACATTGAAATTCTGAGAAGGTTCTTTCAAATACTTGTAAAACAATTACGTCTTCTTTGGTGATTTACGCCTATAAATTATTAATTTATAATGCTCATGTGAATCACAAAAGCTCTGGACATCCCATAGGCAATAACGCCCAGGTTCGTAAATTAATCACCCGGCTTATTATCATTCATATGGAGAGTGGAATGAATTTTAAAAAAGCTTGCTCTAAGAGCTAGGACCGATTCAAGTAGACAGGTCGAACAATTCATTGGGAGAAAAGAGGGAAAACTAATCAAGAAATGCCAATATCCATGGCATACGGTAACTTTAAGGCGGCAAAGGATGTCAAAGCTGTGGAGTGAAGAACAAGGTCGTTAGTAGAGTGATTTGAGATGAAAAAGGGTTCGAGATTTAAATTAAAATCAAGCCCAGCAGGTGTGTGGAAGAAAATTCTTGGAAAGGGAAAAGTTTCTTACAAGTTTCGATAAATTTTTACTTTACAAAAAAATGTCAAACTTTGGAAAATCCAATGTGTAATTATTTAAATGGCTTAGTCAACATTCCAGTCTTGACGACATGTATTATCGCATGAAGGAGAATTAATTTTTTTAATCTAACTAATCCCAGCTGCACGGTACTAAAAGCGGACCCACAGAACGAAGGATAAGAAAGATTTATTTAGCAATCAAGGAAATTATTTTCCTTAGTACATGACGGCATGAGATTGGAATTTTCTCATTTATTTCATACTCCAATGGTCACTTGAAAATACTGCAATAATTCCTCGAGCATCTCTGCTTGCACAGACTATATACAAAAATCCATTCCATTACAGTCATATTTAAGCTATTAAATCATCCACCTTTTTGAGTTTAAAGTTGTTCACAACTCATGCCAACATTTTTTAGAGATAGAATTCAAAAAATATCATTTACTAAAAGATGTGACAGAGCAATAAAAATCCAATTAAATGAAATTGTCAACGAAGACTCTAAAAATAAGCTAATAATACACTAGCCCAGAATTGTGACAGAACTGGAATGCATAAAATGCAACCACAGCAAGGACACAGAACTACTACAAGTTTCCCCATCATCCCCTTAATATTTTGTTATATGGACTTGACCATTGCAGTTACATTTTTACTTTATGCAAAGCATGCCAAAATGTCACTTACTCCAGTATTTAAAGAATAAAGAAAAATGAATGGGCTTCACACAATTTGCCGATTACACTCATTACGCGATGCATACACAAAAGGATTACAGTGTTTTGGGGAAAATAGCCTTGGTCAAGGCCTCCTAAAAGTATAAAAAAAAGCCTGAATTATACAATACATTAATTATGTATGTTTACACACAGACACATGTCTAATGAGAATCACTCAGCGAGAAAAATGTCGCCCATTCATTTATTTCACCTAAGCTCCTATACTATTGTATAATATAGGAGTATAGTGGAAGTTGAAATGAATAATGAAGTTAAGCAGGCATTTCAACTCGTAATAATAATGTACCTGGTAACGCACGCTATCGGACACGCACCTCTAGCAAAAGTATAGATAGGCAGATAAAAAGTCCTGTTGACTCGCTTATGAAACACATCCCATGAGCAAATATTAATTAATTCCGGTGTAAATGCTTGTCCCCCTCAACTCTTTCAACCACAAACAACATATTATATAGAAAAATGTAAAGTCTGTCTGTAACTCCATGAACCACATATATGGAAAGAAACTAGGGTTATGGAAACACAGAGAGAGCAATGTCAACTTTATTATGCCGAGTAAACATGCAGAGTATAGGACTTTAAAACACGTATTATGGCCCAAGGAACTAACACTTACGTACATATGGAAACTGGATTGTAAAGGGAAGCACGCACACATATACTCCCCTACCACCCTATTAAAAAGCATGAGAAAAAAAAGTTCGCGCCGGTAAATTTTCTTGTTGCAATTCAGGAGAAGTACCTTCTTGTACTTCCTGATTACATATGTATTAGTCAACACTTACGAGTATAGAAATCAATTTCCGATCAGTTTCCTACCACAAAAATAGTTCCCATATGCTCCTGTTCTGACACGAGTGCTGCTCGAAGCAACTTATTGTGCCAGGAGTGCTGATGAAACTTTGGGTGGGTGCGGCAATAATGTGGGAAAACTTCCTCTAAAAATTTAAAAGGATGGATAAAAATGTGTGTGTGTTAATAAATTCTAGCACACCGGTTGCACAGAAACTATATTAAATTATATGAGGAGACCAGAAGGGAGCAGCAGCAACTTCACGCCTCCAAGTCTTTCAAGTGTTAAATTAAATATTCACATATATCTTAATACATCGAGTCCATAGAGATATATTTGGAGTGGGGAGAAAATGTACAAAAGTTGTAAAGGATCATAAAAATTCTTGAGGAAAATTTTTATTATAGAGAATTCCTGGAGGAGTATTACAAAGTCTGTTGGAGCTTAAGCTCTACTATAGGATTCAGCCTCGCACTCAGCACTATTTTTTCAATCCTTAAAAGATCACAGCCTGATTCTTCATCAGAGTATCAACCTACTTTTTTTCACATTTTTCTCCTTTTCTTGGTAACATATATTATATAATATGAAGCTGAAGCGATGATTTCTCGCTACTTTACCATCAGTCTTTCACTTTTTCATGGGAATATTATAACATAATCTCTTGGTGGAGGAAGCAAAGTGAACTTGGAAAGTTCATAGAGGAATAACTATATGAGTACTTCAATGATAGGTTTCTCCCATAGGATGGACCACGGCAAAAGTACCTTTGAAAGCCATTAATTTTTTTTTGTTTGAACATGAACCATGTTTAGTTGTTTATTTTGATTTTAGCTCCACAAGTATATACTTGGCTCATTTCGTCTCTTAACGCTGGTATAAGAAGAGTAAACTACGCATAAGCTCCCTCCACCTAAGTGCTTTATATGTTAATCGATGTGAATTGTGAGCTGAGCACATAGTGAAGATTTGATGGAGAGAAATATACGACAGACGTTGTTTCTCCATGTACTACATTACAACCTGTTCATTGCTTTATAGACATAGAAAAACGATTTCCCCCTTTTTTGTTCCCAACAGAATTTTAATATGTGAAGCTGAGGGAAGCATAGCTTTATAGAGTTGCTATAATCTCCACTTTCCTACGTACTACTACGAGTCGAAGGTGAAGGGATAATTTTATAAACTCCAGGAATCCTGCCTAATGTGTATAATATTGAGGAAAAATTGATGCTTAGTGTATCTTGGTATTTTATGTGAGAGACTAAAAGGGGGAGGGAAATTGCTGGAGCTAAGGTTATTGTTCTGGAGAAGGGAATTTTTACCTTTTTTCTAAATGTATATCTACCAGGAGGCTTTTACTTATGGTATACATGTAAAAATGAGACATTGTATTATAGAGGGAGGGAAGGGGAAGAAAATTTGCTTGGATAAAAAACACAAATATTTAATGTACTCATATTGTGTTAGAACGTCTCTCTCTCTCTCTCTCTCTCTCTGTTGTTTCTTTGTCAAAATGAGATGCATATTTTGGTTCACTTTGCTCTTTTTGTTTTTACTTTTGAAAAGAAGAATATATAGGGAAGGCTGCTTGAAGAGTGAGTGTAGGAAAGGAAAGGGCGATTTTGAGAGAAACTAGCAATCTATCCTGGTTTCTCCTTTCCACAAAGTTGTCCTCTTTAAGTTTTCATATCCCTCTCTCTCTCTCCCCTCAAAGGGAATAACAGAGCCTGGTCTTCTTGTTTCTTCCTTGGTAGTTTTCGACGTGAGCCAAAGTTTAAATGAAATACAAATTCTAGCGTGAACACTTTACAGAGAGTTCATAGCTTGAAAATGCTCTTGCATGTTCTCTAAAGGAAAAGCATGTGAGAGACCAGAACTATACCTCTACACTTGTGTGTGTGTACCCATTCCTATTCAGAGTAGAGATACATCAACACCAAAATAGAAAATAAAGGAATACGCATATGCTAGGAGTGAGGAAGAAAGAGAGAGAACATACAGGGACTAGCATTTACTGGGTTAGCAAGTATTTCTGCAGTAGTAAGACCATCACTTATAGTAAGTACATATAATACTACTAAACAAGGCAAGGTCGGATGCGATGACGATGCGGTAGAAATTCGATCAGATAATTTAGTTTTCACGTATCAAATCGCTTCTATATACTCCTTCCCTCCTCGACCTATTCTCCCACCATGGAGCCAAAAGTGTGTGTGGATAGGATAGGGAGAGCGTAATTAAAGGTAAAAGGCAAACCTGTGTGAGTATGCATAGTTTGATGTAATAAGGATAAACACACTCTGATGTGTGTAAACATGCTGGGTGAGCCAACTAAGGTTAAACTTACTTATATAGCTACTTTTTGTATAGGGATATTTCCTCTCCATTTTGCTTATAGAACGGGTATAGTGTAGAAGAACAACAACGGACAAACTATTTTACACACCTACATAGCACTTCAACTAATTATCATATATAGCTTTTCTAGCTAGAGTAGCTTTATTTTAATCAAAAGCAATTAATTCCCTGGAGAGGAAACACTAGTCACATTACTTGAGTGGAAGTCCATGTGAGAAAGTCAATTAGGAAAGGCTTGTGTATCCACTGGATAGGTCCAAAGAAAATTTTCCCAAGTATTTGACTAGCTTCTAACAAACTAACAATCAGGAGAGACCCGGCCTTCCTAAATAGTAGTAGTAGAAGCTACACGTATAGTTAGATCCACATGTGTATATCATTTTTGCTCCTTTAATAAACACACTATACTATTAAAGCATAGAAATTTAAAGAAATACTCTCTCTTTTTAGTTTCATCCATGTATGTATTAGGAAAAGTATATGGGAAAAGTAATATTACCAATGAGGAAATAGCCCTTAGTGAGCTTATTTTCTCTATGTAGATAATGTATATAGAAAAGTATGAAAAAATAAAAGCAACTTCACCTGGAGAACGTCCATGTACACAATTAATGGAGCTTTAGAAAATAGGAGTACTTTGTCGGCGTCTTTCCCATGTGTTTACTATACACACTTACTTACTTAGTTTAGTGTATGAAAACATAAAAGGAAAAAGAATATGTTAGTTCTTACCTCTTTTCTCCATATCCACGTCAGACGCTGGATCCTCTCCGCTGTCTACTACTAATAATCCACTTGGAAAAAGAAGGCTCCAGCCCATTGAAATAATTAAGTAATGAAGCATTACAATCATCTTGAAGATCTTCATTAACGATCCGCTACTTTTTATCAATTGGTCTCTTGCTAAAAGTACATATTTTGTGTTCTATTTGAAAGTCTTGTTATTTTTTTCTTGGAGTTTTTTTTTATCATGGTTCACGGGTAACGATGTTTTCTCAAGTATTTGCGAAATGCTGGTAAAAATGACTTTGGATGGTCCAAGATTTGATTCCGCAATCCGCACATTACACTTGATATATAAATACTACATTTTTTATAGGAGGACTATATATGGCTTAGATAGGAAAAGTGGTGGTGCTGAAAAGAGGTTAAGTACAAGTACTAACAATTTTTTTTACTACAAAATACACAATAACATTTTGGTGTGTAAATCAGAATTATGTGTACATACGTATATACTTATGATACTAAAAGAAATACTTAGTGAGGTATATAAAAAAAATAGTTTTGCTATGATCCACAATATTATTCTTTCTCCAGCCAAATAAAAACCCGGTTTTATATTTGATACACACATAAATACTATACATACTCTCTCTCTTTAAATAGCCACGAAACTACTACCATTTTTTTCATCTGATTAGAATTAGTAGGGTTTTAAGTATGTATACGCGGAAAATTAGAGACCTCTCATGGTATAGCGTTTCTGCAGAGTATAGAAAATTTTTGTGGGCTTGATGCCAAAAAATCGATTATTATAGTTACTATTTGTTTTGTTTATTACTCCAGGCTCCTGTCCAACTCAGTTATATAGGCTAGGATTTATAACCCGAACATAACACGTCTTTTTTTTATTTTATTTGTATGCAATTATCACGAAGAAGGTTGAACTCTCTCAAACATAATCCCAATTACATCGGCCTCCTCCATACTAAAAACTTCCTAACAGCATAGATTAACAAATTTGACGTTGAGATCCAATCAACTGTTTGTATGTGCTTTGGAAACGGAGATGTAATTCGAGAGAATCAATTATCAATTCGCCGGTAAATAATAATATCAAATAAAATAAATCTGGAGATTTCAACCTATAAATTCCTCCCACACTTTTACTTATACTCTCCGTGAGCAATATAATCCAACCAAGATAAACCACACTTTAATCCGAAGGTCCAAATCCGCTTTCAGTTTCTTATATTTTTACAAGACTATATATATTTACTAAGCTTCTTAAATCAACTTGAGCTTTTTTTCAGAATATAGCTTGGAACAATTTCCGAATCTTGATAAAATTCAAAAGCGATCATAATTTAACTTTAATCTTCTCTCAAAAAGTCGTATACATTTTCCTACAAAAAAAACATCAAAACTTGTTTCTTTCGAAAATTCCCTGAAAAATCATCACTTTTTCTGGAACAAAAAATTTCCCAAATCTATGTATACATTAAATTCCCATGAATCATATAAACTCTTAACTTGATTTGGATATACGTTTAAATCTCTTCAATATCCCACAATAATTATTTTTAAGCAAAATATTCTTCGGAAGAGCTTTGGAGATTGAAAAACCATTCCTCGAATCATAAATACAAATCACTCACACTATGGGAATTCCTGGCGGAAAAAGAGCAATCCTTTCAAAAGATTTGCTCTATTTGTTCTCTTTTTTTTTCTCTGAAGAAAACAATCACTATAGATTTTATTACTTGAGTAATTTGCTTGAAAACTCTCAACATTACATTTCACTTGAAACTGATAATTCCAACTTATAAAGATTTTCACACAACTATTTTTATTATACTTGAATTTTTTAAGAAATCAAAACTTGAGCGAAACACACCCCTTTCATTTTGACATTGACGACGTACTTTGAAAAAAACACAAAATCACTGCTCGGGATATTTCACTATAAATCAAAATGTTTCTATGTAAACATTTCTTTCCAAACTATATTTGTAAGACACCAAGTGGATTTCGAAGCACTGAAAGCGGATTGGACGACCGATTGTGTGAGGACAATTATTTTTTGTGAACACAATTTTAATTTAATAAACATTTGAAAGATATTTTATGCGAACCTTCCATAACACTGATTCCGCCGGACGATGAATTCCTTCCTTCCTTTCCTATTTACTATAATCTTTACGAGACTTACCTTTCTGAAGTTTTTCTTACGCTGATTCCGGCTCAATTTCTTTTTTTAGTATTTTATCCTTGCTTTTGAATTGAATTATTCCTTGAAATCTCTCTTGTATAGTGAATATATATGGAATATTTGAAAAATAATTTTTGCACGGTATTTAAATAACTGATGACTTGTGACTTTCCGGTATATTTTGAAGTTTGTCAATAATTTGAAGATGGAAGAATGGAAATTGTTGCAAGCTTTGAGAGTTTTATTTAGAGAGGGACGACGTTGGATGACATGGGAGATGGAAAGTAATTGTTGTGGAAATAATTATTTGTTGAAATGACTCATTTGAAGAGGTGCATGTGTTCCTTGCAACTCATTACTCACTCACCTTCCCACTCAAATCATGTACACACACACACACACACACACACACAGGTTTGAAGAATTGGGAAAAAAAGAGAATCCAACAAGTCATACACATTTACTTGTTAAAGATTTTTTTTATTTATATTCCGCTCTCTCTCTCTCTCTCTGTGCTTCGTCTTGTTCGGCTCTTCTTGAATCTGCAGTAGTAAGTATACACATTTACTAGAGTATTGGGTCTCTTTTTCTACTATACACACACAGAGAAAAAACACACATGCAGAGACACTATTGAAAGGGTTCCTTGACTGGCACTAAAAACTGGTGTCTCGTAATAAAAGCTATGGACTGTTTAGTGTATGCCTTCACGGGTCTAGGAGCATTACCATTCTAAGAGAGAATTTTTGCAAAACTAATAGGATTCGCCATGGCCAGAATATAATATCTCTCTCATTGGTATTTGGTTAGGCGGTACTTTTGAACTGGCGGAGCATATGACTCGGGCACTCTATATCCGCTCATCTGGTTCTGCTGGTGGTGGAAAGAGAGGCAGAGGTGTTCTGTCCTTTGGAGTCTCTCTCTCTCGTCTTTTCCTATATATTTTTCAACCAGTGTCTTTATATAGAAGCTCCTCTCTACTCTCACTTTGCTCTCTCGTGGTTTGGTTCTCTATGTGGATGGGGTTGTGGGGGTTCCGTGCTTTCGGTGTAATAGTCAGTTGTATGTGTGTGTGCTCTCTCTCTCACTCAATCCACTGGAGAATGTTGTTGTATATATGTGAGACGATCAACTCCGCATGAACCTTTAAGAGTTGGATTTGCACACATTGTATCTATCTATATGTATGTATATATAGATACAGATTGTTTTGATAAGGGCGGTATAGGAGGGAAGCTTATAAGGGAATGAGTGTAAGCTTTGTTTTCCTCTTTCAGCCTCACTTATGATGCAGTAATGTGGAGCCCGGGTTTAAGTTCTTCTCTTGCCAATGCAATGGTTGTATGCCGTGGAAAGTTGATGTCTATGGTTTTTACTTTGAGGCTCTCGGAGAATATATGTGTAGAGAGAGAGAGAGAGAGAGAGAGAGAGAGAGAGTTGGGGATGTGTGTGAAGTTATTTTGTATGTAAGGGTATATCAGCTATATGATGGTGGAGAGATTGTGAACGTTGAGACTCTTTCTCCTTGATAAATTTCCCTTCCATATCTTTCTCGGGCATTCATTGCCATGCACATTTTATTACAAGTGTATGTTTTTTTTCATGTGCATAAATGCTTATAGGCTTGTATTTGAGGATGGGAGTACTATGGAGTTAAATTTGTAAAAGTATGTCGGTGGGAGATGAATATGTATTTGGGGATGTATGAAGTGAGTTTCGCTATGTTTTCAATGATATATATATGTAATTACTATAGGGTTGGTAGTAATAAAGGACGTGCAATAGGTACGTTGTATGTAGGACATATTATGTATTATAGGGCACTATAAAAAATCTGATGCGGGTCGGATGGCCTAGGGATGTGCATATAAGGAGGATATACATGGATTTTGAATGTGGAGGAAAGTTTGTAGATGTGGAATGTGCGGACTTGTAGGGCAGATTTGTAGTATATGTTGAGTGGATACTTTGTATGTTTATTTGTGTGCTTTAATGTGTAGTATATTTACATTAATGTGAGTTTTTTATGTGTTGTGAGAATAGTGTAGGCTCCCTGGGTTGAAATCAATAGAAATATTTAGGGAAATAGGGAGGTCGTATCTGATTTTCCTTGATGACTTTTCTCTCGATTGTGTGTAGGAGGGAGATATGGGAAATCAGTAAAATGTTTGGGGCATTTATATTTTCTCTTTTTAGTATTAAGAATGATAAAGATTTCCTATATATATTATTTTCTTTGAAATATTTTTTTCCTCACTTGGATAGGACGAATTTGGTTGAGAGAGATGAAAGTCAACTCTTGGCCTGGAATAATGTGTGCAGAACTGATATGAAAAGTGAGAGCGGGTCTAGTCATATGTACAGTACATAGAGTATGTATGTATTTTTATATGGAGAAAGGAATTGGGTTACGAGGCTAGATATTTCTTGGGAGAGAATATATGTTATACATGTATTGTATGTATTGTTCTTGTCTGGTGGACTCGTGATTGCATAGTTTTCCACATGTACAGTCCCCACTTTTGACTTTCTTTCATACGGGTGAAGGGTAGATTTTTTTTACTGTTTGCGGAGAGAGAGAGAGAGAGAGAGAGAGTTTGGGAAAATCCGGGAATTTTTTGTTTTATTTCTGTACAATGTTGAACATTACCCCGTATACTCATCCGAATGAATGTTGAAATGGCTCAAGAAAAAACGTCCCTTCGGACAAGGAATTTATATGTATGAGAAGACGAATGTTGGAAATTGTGTGTAGTGTGAAAGTTGAAATTGTGACTGGAATTTTGACAACTTCAATAGTATATACACAATTTCAATTGACTTTAATCAGCCGTGTAATTGAAACTTTGTGAGAGCATTGGGAGTTTGAGGGTTGGGAAAAGTAGCAATTTATTTAGATACACCCTGCTCTAGATTTTCTTTAGCACAGTCTTTTAGTGCTTGCTTTTTTGTAAGTAGTATCTATCTATCTACTATGCACATGTATAAGCTATGAGACTTGAGAGTTTGAAATCCTCCAGGGAATAGTCCTTTATGTATGAATAAGGTAGGATATTTAGTTCATTTGTGCCGCAGCAAAGAGGACTGGGTCAGTTGGAATATTTTGACCCATTTATTTTGATAAAACTTTGATTTGACTATGCAGAGCTGTAATTAATTCCTATGGGTTTTAACTTTTTATAGTGCATCCGATAAAATTGAATGCATAAAATAATATATGTTGGAATCCGGAAGGTACTAAAAGTTCAGTTTTGTGGAAGGAATAACATGAATATTTTTCTCTATTTTGGGCACAATAATTACGTCTTTATAAATTCAATTAAATTGGATGCGGAGATTTAAGAGGAGGAAAGTAGGATTCAATTTATAAATTTATATGTATGTAGTAATAATATGTATAATGATTGGATTGCAGCATTTAAAAATTACAGGGTAGACGAATGATTGGAAGGAATAAATCCCCGGGCATTACGCGTCTCCAATTTGAATCTCATCAAGTCAGTAGTATTGGAATAAAGGTAAACATGAGTGAGGCTCTATTGTGGTGGTATGAAAAATCAAGTTCATTCATCATTACATTTGCATACTACATTTATAACGTACTTAGCACAATATATGTGGGATTTGTCATGTTAAAGCATGGCGGAGGTTTACGTTAGAAATTATTGTGGCCCGCATACGGAGAGCTATACAGTGGTTTTTAAGTGATATCGTGTCATATGTGTGTAGCTTTTTAGTATGTATAAAGTATGGGCTATAGAAAACATGTATTTTTTTTATTGCTACTACAGTCTTCCTTGAGTCTCAATCAAGGTCTGAAGTTACGGGTACAGGGATTGACAGACTAAGAATATCTCTCTCTCTCTCTCTCTAGTATAGTTCTTGTACAATCTGTCCACTTTGATATGGAAGTCTTTCTTCCGACTAACTGAGCAGAAGCAGTGACGAGCCAGAGGACTTACTTGTTCAGTTCATTCTTGTGTTTTTTTCCTTTCCTCATGACTCCTTCCTCTATATCGTTTTGTCCAAGAGCAATATGTGTGGACGTGTTTTTTTGTTTGAAAGTTAAAACTTTGGGAAGTTCTTTCTCTCTCCTAAAGTAATAACCGTTGGTATGGCCTGGAACCCTGGGGTTCTTACATAAAAAACAAAGGTGTGCATAGGATTTGTATACGGAGAAGGATATGTTTGGAGAGAAGTAATAAAATAAATCCACTTGCAATAACACATAAATGGAAGGATTCAACAATATTTTTACTTGAAGAAACAATGATGCCAGGTTGTTGTAAAGAAAAAGTAGCGATAGCCTTTCAAGTATGTCTTTGAAGAGTGGGAAGAATAGAGAATCCGGGATAGAATATAAAAACTGCACTGTCTCCTATTTCACACTTAACTTCCACTTTATGCGTTTACTTTTTCTCCCGCAGTTATCGAAATTCCGTGCTTTGGTTTTCTCTTCAGACCTTCTCGCATATACTTACTCACCTCTCGTAAATCGTACGATGCTGAAAAATATGTATGGGAGTCGTAGTAGTACATGGTAGTTTGGGAGGAGAGGCATACGTTTTTTGAGAGCACTCTCAACGCTTTCCTTTCTTGGGTAACAAATTCTAGATACTTTTCCATGTATGCATTAGTAATAATGCCTTTATAAATTGATACCTGTACGATAACAAAAAATACTTAGATAAGAGTGGAAAAATGTACTTTAAAAAACGTTATGTATTTTAGAAGATTGTATGCATAACGTAAGAGAATTTAGCTTTTGAGACGAGTGCTATATTCTATATATATGTAAGAGCATGTATGTAAACTTTTCCAACATGGAAATAACACTCGGATGGAAGTGGAATGCAGGAATAGGAAATTTCTTGCGCGCAGATACATATATTTATGTAGATAGTGGCACTACCACTGTGCCAGATTAGTAGGAAAAAAGAAGGCTTGGGAGAGGAGTTTGAGGCCTTGGGTCAGAAATCCAAGTCGAATGAGTGGTTCCGTAATTACTTTTCCACTCGCACAACTCGATTTCCTGGACAATGTGGCGTCCTCAATTTATTGTGGCTGAATCTCTCACAGTTTGAATTATGTATCAATTTCTAGGTGTAGCCCAAGCTTTTAAGGGTGTCTTTCCTTTTGGAGGGTAATGATTACAATAATTTTTTTTGTGTTCTACTTTTTTAGCTTTATTCTTACCTTTTGTAAAATATGACGCCAAATTTATTTTAGGGGCGAAGCATCGATAAAGCTGCTATTGAAATGATTGTATCGTTTAAATTTCTGCCAACTTAAAATTACTATGGGGTGAATGGAATTAAAAAATTATTTTATTGTTTTCATATTTAATAGAGCAGAAGCCATTGTTGTGTTGGAATCAAGAGTGAGTTATGACTTCCCTTTATAGGAACTTGAACATGGCGTACGCGTCATGTCTGAGAGCAGGAGAGTTCGTACACTCCGACCCGATCTTGCGACCACCGTTCATTTTTTCATCGGCTGATCTTGGTAAATGCCTCATGATCTCTATCGATATTATAAAAATCCAAAAATTTGGGACCCATTTATCTTCACAGTCATTATTGAATTGAGTGTAGCTTTTTTAAAGAAGATCTTGCTATAGATTTGACAATGGTCATGATTGAAAATTCTAAAACACTTAAATATTGAAATTCAAACTGAATATGTGAATTATATTAAACTGTAATGAATTATTGCAGTTTAATGGATTAAGAGTTTCCTATTAACGTTTGAATTGTTGGAATCCAATAATCCTGACAAACTGAAAGCACGAGGGGCCAAAACGGGGAAGAATCTTGACCTTTATTGTTTCCAACAGCGGAATCGAAGCATTTTTATTAATGTTGTCCTATTTTTAGATACAACCGTTTAAAACTTATGTTAGTTCACATGCACGCGTTGGAACATTTGAGTAAAACGCGTGTACAATTTAAACCACGTATCAGAATCGATTTGCGTCAATAACCATGCTATTGCACATTGCGCCGTTGGACATGCGATTTTTGGCACGTTTTCTGAATTGGTAAAATTGAACTTTGACGTGCGTTCACCAATATTGTTCTGGTGATGGCGAGGGGAAGAAAATCAATAATTAAAAACTACTGGTGTAATAAGTCCTCTGTGAAAATAAAATTAACTTTAAATCAAGGTTCAAGAAAAACGTAACGTGACGAAGGAAAGGAATTAGAGAAGAATTTTAACGAAAATCTAATACATGGCTGCTATTAGTTCTCGTAGCCTCATACATTATCGGAGTGATCCCAACCATAACCGAAAAAGGTCATTAAATAAAGCCTGGGCCAAAATTTTTGATGAAGTTAGACGTGATGTTAATACACCGTCCTTCTGCGATCCTACGGATCCGCAACTTACAATTAGTCAAAATAAAGTTGCACTTGCCACCACAGACAAAAGAACAACCTAGAAAAATCCCTGCAAAAATTTTGTTCATCAAATATTATATTTAACTAATCCAATTCGACTTAAATCAATATGATGCTTAACTTATTATATTTTATATTAATTATATTTAATTGTGGAGGATTACAGTTGCCTTATAGAACTTACTGTCTGAGGAACAGCATAAGCTTGTACCCAAACCGTTCCGAACCCCTTCCCGTACCCAAGACCCGGGTACGAACCGTACCCGTTGACTGCACTAGTAAAGGCTCGGTGAAAAAAAGACTAGTTTTTGGCCTCATCGCGGGAGAGTTGCAATCAGTGGAGTCGAATCGATTGCCTGGCCTGCATTAATGCCTTTCTCTATACCTTTCCCCTCCATTCGCCCTTATTGTCTTACTTAGTTTTTATTTTATGACCATCATACTAGATATTTTTACGCTTGAAATCCACATTTAGTGGTCTCCTCGTTATTTTTAGTTCCCAAATATCCTATACATCGAAATACATAAGTGTACTCACTTACGGAGATACACATAACTTCCTCCCAAAGAAATCTCATCTCCATTTCCATTTAAGAGGATGGGGCTGTCTCGCATTTATATACATAGATGTTTTTTCGAATTCTACTCACTCTTCCCCTGTCATCATTACTATATACTCAACTCATCTGCTCGTCTCCATTAAGTATTTTCCTCTAAAGCGAACAAAATAGTTAGATAATCCTTCTCAGAGCTATGCAAAAACTTTAGTAGGGATTGAAGCTATATATACCAGGGAAAATACATAGTTTGTACAAGTTCCTGTATACCTTGACTAATAGGGTTATTTCACGGAACTTTGATAGTCAAAATCATTACTCTGCACTTATATAGCTACTTGAGTTCCTTTAA
>JAQFXU010003571.1:0-15870 GCA_034693705.1 Spatulosminthurus flaviceps | reverse complement strand
CTGCATCAAACTCTCCAACCATCCCAGAAAAATATAGCGCCCTAGACACTTGAACTTGCCTTTTAAAAGTCAAATATTTAGAAAAACTTCACATTTAATCTGGTGCAAAAAAAAACAATTATTATTTATGTACATATTAAATTTTAAATACATCGCGAAAAAAGAGCTCCAATTTAAAATCCTATGAAACTTTTCGAAAGAGCCAAGAATTTCAATAAGTTCAAGGCTAATGAAAAAACATTAGTAGTAAAAATATGTCAGTGAAATCTCTCTCTCTCTCTCTCCCTCTCTCTCAATCCCAACGTAATTATTTATTAATAATTCACAACTTCCTCCATAGGAAAAAACACTTCTGTTTCCATGCACCTTGCTTTTCATAATTGCCAATTACTAATTATTTTATGTATACACAGAAGAAAAGAAGGAGAGTCCCTTGCCAAAGTAGAAACTCAGAGCTCAATCATAAATCATTGGATATTTGTTGAGCTCATAAGCCGCGCTAATTGCAATGATAAATAATAATTGTCAATCAAACCCTAGTTTCCCATAAGATCCTGGCTCTTGTATTATTTGCATCTATATCTAAAACCATGTATATGTTAAACATAGGAGCCCAACATTTCCTATACTCTTATAATATCTTGCAAATATATCAAATAAATTCATAAAAACTTGTGGCAATGCACTCACAAGTCACATAGTTTTTTTTAAGTGAGATAGACAGGCGTACTTATCCTTTCTATTTAGCAAAAAAAGTAGTATTGTTAGCTTTTGTCACTATATAAGCTCAGGCTATCCCTCACGATACACGTCAGGGCAAAGACTCTGAAAATTACTAAGCGAATCCTTTAAGGAGTGTTCTCTCTAAAACAGATTGGTGTGTGGACGTTCTGTTGTTAACAGTGGAGCGAGCGCGGCTGCAGCAATGCAACTTATTGCAATGTATGTACATATGGATGTTACCATGGGAAGAATAGCAGAGTTTGTACAAACTCGTAAAGCCCAGTTAAGCAAGAAATTGAATTTTTCTTCTGCATTTGTATATATATTATATATATACACGTAGAAATGTAAACCATTCATTTAAATGGCTCTACCTTCCTCACCTCTTGCCTTTTTAAGTCAATAGTGTGAAACTATAAGGCATAATTTAAAGATAAAATTTAACATGGTCGTGATACTAAGTCACTCTAGCTGTTCAGACCAAGTTAAATGATGAGAGAGGGATAGAGAAGAAAAAAAACTTTTAATAAAAAAAAACTCTTGAATTTTAAACATTCAATTATTTTCTATATGTATGAATCCGCGAATCTCCTCCTTTCTTCAATTTAATTATACATAGGCATTTTTTGTGAGGAAAAAAATATTAAGGTAAATTTTCATACAGAAAAAGCTTGTCTATAAAACTTTATAAAAGAGTTTTGGAAGTTACAAAGTAAGAGTAATTATTTTACTATATGGGACTTATTTGCCTTGATCCAAGTCTTCATTATCATTACTTTGACTTAACCTCAATTTTTAAATGACGTTCAACGGACTGTTGCAACAGAAATTTCGCGCTGATTGTAATAGATGTGTATAGTTTGAAGTTGATTCGAAATCCGTTTCATTTAGTATTAATTACATTGTTATGGTATAGTGGTTTAGTGCATGGTGCAAAAAAAAGTGCATTCTTCCTTTCAACGCAGGTTTTATTACAATAAGATGTGGGAGGAGGAGAAAAGAGATAAATTGTCAGGATGAATGATTCCTGTGTATACAGTCACTTGTTGATTTCCTGTGAATTTATATTTTCTCTTAGTAATAATAATAATAATATGCAAGTTCAAGGTTTCTTAGCACGATAAATCACAAAACGAGATATTATACTTCACTCCAAGGGACTCTGACTGAGGAACAAGGGAAAGTTGTCGGTCAAGTCATGAATAAATAATATTTTTATCAAATGTTTTTAATTGCAGTGCAAATATGTATAGCTACTTCTATGCATGGGATAAATCTTACACCGATATGATCTACATATAGGATTCCTTATAGTAGACGTGTATGTATTATGGGAACCTACGTTATACTTTACGTTATATCTGTACATAGGAAAGTCTATGGGAGGTTATGTTTCTATAGTTCATTATAAAGTAGCTACATTTGGAGAGTTAATAGATTTTTAAATCAAATTGTTACACATATTGTTTTTCTCACATATTAAAATATCTACACGCTGACCGACTCTATACATATTGATACAGTAATGCCAAGTGCCTAGTAGAGTGAGAGCCTACATGCCTGGCTACGCTTTTCATCATTACTCTCATACCAAAAGTTATCATAGTTAAAAGTATAGTATTAATATTTTTTCATATTCAAGAGAAGAGCCAGAGCTGCATCATGTTTAATGGATCAGGGTCGGTGGTTATGCATTTTAAGTTGCATGCTGAGAATTTTTTCAAGTTCATGTATTCAGTATGGCACCTCGCACTTGAAGTAATTAGTATGTATACATATAAAACTATGTACGTATATAGAATTGATGGGAAAAATAATATTTACTTGTGGATATAAACTCACTTGGACACTCTATAGATAAGAAGGGATAGGTGCATATATATGTATTTCATATGTGTACATAGACATATGAAAAGCTTACATAGGTAGGATTTAGTAAGTGAAACCATCTCAATTACAATTTACAATGAGAAAGGAAACTTGTCAGCTCTCGAAGACAAGAGTATTTCAAGCTCCGATTAAAATCGAAAGCACAAAATTGTCACGTTCTTGCAATAGAAGAGGAATTAGAACGATTTTTTCACCTACCTCCTACACTTTTACCATCACCTTCTGTATGTATGCTACTATTGCTACTATTACTATTTAACTATGCATTATGATTGTGAGAATTAATTCATTTCCCATTTTCCAGTCACTGCTGCTCCCCTGCTGGAAATAAATAGTACCTTTAAAATAATGGGAATCTTAAAAATTCTCCTCATGTCAATAATAATTGTAAGTTTAAAAAAAAACACTTTTTTTAGTAAACCAGGTTGTATGTACAAGCTAAAGTTGAGGTTAAGCAAATATACTGGTCGTTTTGCACAGTAATGATTGTATGTCGAGCTCATTAACAGATGAGTATTTGCATTCACACTTGTTATTATAAACACAAATAATACACTTTAAAGGGAATGGACATTCCTATGTTTTGCCAAGTCCTTCATAATAAGAAAGCGCGAGAGTGTAAAGGAGCAATTTATTCCAAAGACATTTGTAGATTTGTATGTATAGATTCCCTATATTTAAATGTTGGCCAGTTATGGTAAAAAAAATGTATAAAGGTGCGAGGGAAAAAATTAATTATTCTCGGTTTGCAAAAATATTAAACTTGTCTTTGAACCTGAGGTTGCCGGTTGTACCTTTATTTATACAGGAGCCAACCTATGTAATTATTGTAGGACATAAGGTTTTCTCATTATGTAGACTTTAGCTATTTACGTTCTGTATTTAATTGTACTACTACTCATCACTTCATGCGTCATTTCATGTCCTATTTTTCTGTGAACTTGAGCAACAGCAATGTTAATTCAAACAAATGCCTTTGAGCTGTGAACATACATGTCAATTCAATGTATGTGTAATTATTGCTATCTTATTTTTCTTATTTCCGGAATAATCGATTAGCAAAGCGGATTTTCTATCTTATTCTGCTGACGGTTAGAATTTGCACTGGTATTTTTTAAAATCATACTATATGTATATTATTTTAAATGCAAGTACGTACAGAGAGAAGGAATTTGAGTAGTATCCGTTTTGTTATCTATATGGAAGTAGCAGTAGATATTGAACACGTAAGTTAAAGATTAAGTTTCTAATTTATTTTATTAGTACTATATCTATATATGTGACAACAATAATTCTTTAGAAAATATCATACAATGACTAACCACTTGTAAATAATAATTTCATTTTAATATCAACTGTGAAGCATCATAGAGACGGCCTATGATGAAGTTATGTATTTATATCGCTTTAAAAAAATAATACAACAATTTTAACTTATGATCAGACGACAGATTATGGGGAACAGAAAAACACCATTTGAGATTATGTTACTTTCTCACAAGGAGCATAAAAATAATGTTATTATTAGCTATGGTAAGAGCCATGAGTTTACAATTAAAGTTATTTCTTTATATGAGACATGTTTTTTACAGCTCCTATGTACTCCCTAGTCATAAAATATATCAAGAGAAGCTAACCAAATAAACCAATATGAAAAGCCGCATCCTTTTTGATGCTATGGAGCTCAAGCATAAAAGTTGACGTAGTTTGTTAAAAAAGGGAAATTGTGTTGAGACACTAGACTAAACTGCTTTGACCATTAACTTATATATGTTTCCCTATATGTATGTATTATACATGTAAGTTAACTAAGTTTTTTCCCCTTTTTCCTACCATTTTTTCTTGCAAGATAATTTTTTTTTTAAAAAGTTAATAATTTCTTATGAACTGCTTGTGCCGTCTGGAAAACCAGGCTGGGATAGTAAATTGATAAGAGAGTAAGATTGAGGGCATTCTCTAATATCCTTATACTCCTGATATTTCCTAATAAGGAATAAGGAATTTATTATTTTTTAATGTTTACCGCAATAATTTGGTTGTAAATATTTATTTTTGTCAGGATGAAGCCTTGTTTTGACTATTTTGCTGTGTCCTATTATAATATTAATTAATTTTATTTTTCCCGTCCATGTTCATAGCTCATCACAAATTTAGACATTAAATTATTGCATAATACAGATAGTTCATGGCAGCCGCTGTCGCTATCTAGTCAAAACTTATTCAAAGTTAGCATAACAATAAATACATAGAAATATTAATATTGTCGCTCTAGTTAATATTCATGAGATCACTTCCAGTAGTGGCATGTGAGTTCGACGGGGGTATTGATAGTCACATGGTAATTATCAAAAATGACAGGGGTGGTCTTTGACCCCAATATCCGACTAAATGACATATGACACCTGGCGATGAATACAGATTTTCAAATTAGAAACCTGCAGAAACACGTGAAAAAAACTAACAAGTAAAGTGGAAGCTATCAAGGAAAGGAAGTAGGGCTTAAAACATTGGCAAATAACAATGAAAATCTCCTCTGTATAGTAACTCACCCACACTTGAAAAAGTAAATTTGTCAATGACTACAAGGAGTAACGCACATATGTAAACACATGCAGTGCATAATATACTCCCTACACAATCACCACAGGATCAACTTTAACTCCAGCTCATTTGATTGTTTTGAGTGACTCAGTTATCAACTGGGCTTGTCAAATGATATGTCATCATTCAAGTGAGACGGACGCTCTTCTACCATATCATTCTATTACAACTCGCATTTAAACTTTTAGCGTACATTCTATGCATACAGTGATAAACCGCTACACTAAATGTACATCCGTATATTAACACTTGAAATATATCATGCATATATACACATATGGAGTGGACGGGAAAAAAAGATGAGCATGTGGAATGCTCATCCCTATGACATTCATGCAGTATTTCTGTGTAATGTGTAATTCAATACAGAGCAGGGAGTCTCCTAGCTATGAGAAGAGAGACTAGAGTGGTATGAAATCATTTGGGAAGTGATACAGCTTTACATATATGGATGTGTTAGAGACCCTTTACATTTGAACTGTATGAGTCAGAGTGAAAAATTATCCTGTACTGGAGCTTTATTAATCAAATCCAAATCATATTATTCATTTAAAGAAACAAAATAATCTCTTGTTAAATGTCATTCAGATAGCAACCATACCCTTCGTTACGCATACACTAGGTCAGGCACATGTCCTTAGAAGGATGCTTTCATAATTGCTATGATACTGAAGGCATGTAACAATAGATGCTCAGTGTGGTTTTGTTCATTCTTTAAAATTGTGTTTGTCTCAAGGAAATTATTGTCATTTGCATGTAGCATTGTATCGGTAGAAATTTTCAAAATTGTCAATAATTTTTTTTTGAGGATATTTCCTATAGTGTATGAATAACTATATCATGCTATTTGTGATAAGCTGGTATTTTGATTAAAGGATGTACAAAGATATTCTCTCACTTTATTATAATGTTGTAAATTAATGAGAATTGTGTTGAGTCAAGGATATTCTGTTCTAATTTAGATATCTACTGGAGTTTGGATTTATCAAGTATAAATTAGTATCAACTCAATTATTCCCTCCCACTTCCCTATTGACACTTTTCCTTTTCCTTGGTAATACAAAATTGATTTCCCATGAGCCATGAAGGATATTGAGAGAGAAGGAAAGTTCGGAGAAAAAATTGACCTGGAAAAAAAGTGATAAATTTTGCGAAGTTTTTTTTATTACATAATATTACAATGGGCACATTGAAAGAGAGAAAAATGGCAAGCCACGGTCTACAAAAGGCTATATAGATGGGTTTCGGCAATACGAAGGTGAACGAAATGTAGTTCCATAGATGCAAAAGTATATAGTGAAGGGTTTGGAAGGAAAGAAAAATCCAAGAGAGAATTCCTTTTAAGCTCATGAGGAGAATGAGAGACTCAACACTGCCAATTTTGTCCAAGGGAAACCTCATGAGGTTACAATAATAATACAATCTTTGTAATCTAACTGTCCCAATGATGCATTCAGCAGAGTAATGTTCAATGTTCCCATTATTGGCATTCAGTCTCTCTTACCAAATATAAACTTTTTCCTTAGGTTTCATTCACTCACAAAATATACACACATACTCTTCATTTATTCCCTTTTTCATTTTTAAACCAGCAAACAACAAAACACATAGAGACGCTTCTTCAACCCACTTTTACCTTCTCTCAACTCTCTATTTTTTGCATACGATGAGTGCACCATGCAGTGCAAATATGTGTATATGCATGTGTTACTACGAAGAAAAGTAACTGGGCTTTATGGCTTGGATGCATTTTCTTGCTAAAATTTATGGCTTGATTATTTGTTCAAATTTCAATTAAAATTTCTCTGCACTAACTAAACTAATTCATTTGTATTTTTAACAGCTCATCGTCGTTGCATTGCATTAGCTCCAATTTACTTTCGAAATCTTGAGAACACCGACACATTTTTATTTATAAACATTCGATCACTGAAATTTATCAAATGCTTGTAGGATAGACATGTTTGTACATAATAACATACATTGTAAATTCAAAATAAAATTTGAAGTTACGTCCTTCGATAAAGTTATTTGAAGGGTCGGAACTTGCCAGGTAAATGATGAAATGACAATTGCTTATTTTGGACACGTCTCACATGGCGTACACTTAAAGGGAACTTATCTCCATTTAGATAGATGGCCGGAAAGTTAACTAATAATAATAATAATAATTAATCATTGCCATTTGTCTCGATAAGGAATTATGGAAAGTTTGATTGAAAGTTTACACACTCGAGGTTGGAGTCTAGCTATTGTTATAGGGATGGATAAAAAGAAGGTAGGAGAGAGAAGGATATTGGGAAACGTGATATTGATTTAGACAAGGGATACCTTTAATGGTAACTCAGGGTAATTATAAAGCAAATGGACAGAGGAATCCTTTTACATGTCCTGCTACCAACACTATGTAAATATATGCAGTGTATCCTACAACAACTGACAATTTAACATGTATGTTTTTTATATGGAAATAAATACACATTTTATGTACATATAACTTGGTATTAAAAGTACATGTATGCACGTGTAAAGTCAAGGAAGAAAAACTTGGAAGGAAAGGAAGGAGGATCGTTACGAGTGTAACGTTTTTAAAGGAAAGGAATGTCAAAACTAAAGTATTACTATTGTAGCAATATGTTAACATGTACAAGTACAGTCCCACCCGGCTGGCTGTGAGAAAATGCTAATGTAGTTAGTGTATATAATGACATTAAAACCAGCTTAATTGAAAACGATTATTACAAATGTACACAGAAATGTATTCCTTTATTCCGACCTACATCCGCCATATAACTCACCTTCTCTGATCACCCTTGTCTTTAGAGAAGTAGCAAAGTAATAAAACAGCTTGTAGTAAAGAGAACAAGTCTATACAGAAGGCGAGACAAAAGTACCTGGATAAAAAAATTCATGCAGCTTTCCCGCAGCCAAACATTTTTGAGAGACATTAACACACGAGTTTATAGTTGAGAAAGTCAATAACCGTAAAATGATTTATGTACGTACTGTGCAATACTGTAATGTACAGTGCATTATTAAGAAAGGCGGACCCATGACTTTATTTTTGGGTTGATACAAGCCTTCCCTGTAGTTTTGATAGCACGTGACTTCTTGCTAATTAAATTAGCATTAATCACTACGAACCAGTATAGATTCGGTTAGTGGAACATTTCCGTGTGTTTAAGACTTGGATTCTGTCAAGGGTATAAATAATGACGGTTGTAATAATAATGTCTCTATTGTGATTAATCGTTTTGGAAGACCAGCATCATAAGAAATTTTACAGGAGGAGAAGATGAAGCAGTACATATTTTTTCCCGCTTTATTTCTATTATTTGGAATTATTCAAGGCAATGAATCCGGCTTGAATTCGGGGACGGATCATTATCAAAATAGTTTAAATTCCCAGGTCTTGCAGCAACAACAACAACCTTCTGCTCAAGTTTACTATTACCAGCATCATCCAGACTCTTCCGGGTATTATAGTAATAACTACCAATACCCTCCAGCTTATAGCCAGAAGCAAGGTAATGAAAATAAAATGGTATTTTGACAAGATTTTTTATGTAATTGAAAATAGTGATTGAGATGATTTTATTATCTTTAGATTTATTCGGAGGCGGAGGCACTACGGACCTTCTTGGAGATGCGGGAGATGATATTGGAGGAGCTATCGGTGGAGTGGTGGCTGCTATTGCGGCTCTTCTGGGTCTCAAAGGGCTGACGAAATTAGGAGCTGCAGCTTTATTTATTTTTATTTTTGTTATCATCCCTCTATTTCTTCTTCCAATTGTCTTATCCATTGCTGCAATTGCACTCAGTGCCATGGATCCTGCTGGTGGTAGCAATCCGGTTATCATGATGAAAGAGTGGTGGAATGGAAATAAAAGGGCCATGTCTACATTTGAGAGTTTCATACAAAGTGAGGACTGCATTGAGAGGATTTCTTGTTCCATTGGCAAGAGAGTTGGCATAGATGGCTACTCCCGGTATGTATTACGAGGAACGAAAGCCAATCACTCTGGTGATAGACAAACGTGAGTTATTTAAAAACTGTAGAAATTAAATTAGCTCGTATATAAACCTACTTATTATACAAGCGGGTAATTAAATGGAGCTAGGGAGCGTAGTAAAATACATAGTTGTGTGTTCAAGCTGGTGTTGATATTGATAAGGAGTTTTAAGCTGATTTTGCCTGGTTTTTATCCATTGCAGGAAAGGAAAGGAAACAAATTCTTCCGAGAAGCCTGGATTTCTGGGTAGAGTGGCTCGCGGTTTGAAGGCGGAAAATTGTGTCTCCTATAAATGTTCCATCATGTCACGTTTTACTTAAGAACTTTTCCTTGCAACTAAATTATTTATTCTTAAATATTTGTTTGTTGTTCCTCGATTGATTTTTTATCCTCCTATCCTGGTAGCTTTAACCATTACTGTCGATCAAAACTGTAGATTCTTTAACTACACGCTTATTTGGTTAGTTATAATTTCAGAAAATTTCCCGCATGCAATGGACAAATACATTTGACAGTTTAATGTTACAATTTCATTTTACTCTAAATGAAATGAGTATGAGGACAGGAGCTTAATTAAAATTAATACAATATTTACAAAGTAGAATGTAAGAGTAAAAACAGAATCCAATATACCAGGGACCAAATGTACTAAATTAGTACTGACATAATAAGGACTGAAGTAGAAAAAGGAGGAAGTATAACATAATAATTATTACAAATGACTGATATGACAGCCCATGACTTAATGACCAATTCACCGACGACTCTTCCTCAATTGCATATTACATTTTATGTGACAACTTCCGTGAAAACCTATGAACATGAAATTTTGCAAGGCTCTTCCAAAAATTTGTTTTAGTATTATATCTGTAGAATGATGTTTATTCACTTGTCTATTTATAGATACAAAATACTTTGTAACCTTTATATAATTATATACATATGGTTATTTGCTACCAATAAACTTAATGACGTAATAAAAATTATGTTGAAACCAAATACCAAAACCTGAGGGAGCCCAATATTTCTAGTACCCGCTCGCCTACTGTTATTTTTATTGTCATGTAATCCAATGAAAATTCCATTCATTTCACTCCTGTCAAGGTCTCCACTCAAGACCAGAGATCAGACTAAAAGTGGTGTGCATAGGCATACCGAATACAATGGCCCATGATTACCCCAACAAATCTACATTTTAAATGATAACCGGTTCTGAAGGCTCTCAATTATCGTCGTTGCTTGTACTCTGCCGAAAGGGTTTTCAAACAATGTGTATACATCCCAAGAGTTTTAAATCCCAGAAAGTTATCTTATCAATGATAATTGCTGTATTAACTGGATCAGCCTCGCCATTTCACCTTCGATTTTCACAATATTATTAACAATATTTGACGAGACAGATGAGCGCATGGCTTCCTACTTGTACTAATTGTGAAATGAGTGATAAATTTTAACTGTCCGGAAAGCCATCATTCCTACTCACTTACACATTTATTATTAATTGATTAATATGTACATACTTTACTAACTAAATAAATAGCAAAAATTTTGAATCATTCTTCAAATACATATTATGAACCACATTCCTATATTGTTAGTTTAAAATTATGTAACTATAAGCTTCACAACAAGTCTACAAAAAATACAACAAATGATTTAAAAAAATCCCATATGGGGGCATTAAAATACCATTGTATAGCAATAAAAGTATACAGGGTAAAATTATTAGCACATTGACTAAAAACAATTGCCCATTCATCTATTTTTCCTTCAACTTCCCAAACACCCCTCTTTGACTCACATATATGTAATTATATGACATGTGACAGTCATCATACATCACTCCATCGATATCCGTAGAAAAAATGTCCGTAAAAGGATTGAAACCTAAATGACTACTATATTTGTACATTTTAATCTCCATTCTCTATGCATATACAAGCCGCATTCTCAAATCCCCCTGGTCCCTATGCATAAGTATATACACACAAAAATAAACAAAATCGCCTCCGAGCATGTTCGTAAGTTCGTAAATAAGACCAACTATAGAAATACACAGAATACATCATCATCATTCCCAAATCACACCATAATATTAAACTTGCGACAACATATTAACAAAACTCCGTGTATGTGTATAGGAAATAAAAGAAAAATCTCTCGCTCTTTAAGTCAGTAGGTTAATGTCAAATAATGCCATGCCTTTTCCCATTATACACAAACCCATATTACTACTCTGCGTCCCTACAATCACTCCAATACCTCACGTTCTTCCACACAGTTCTGAGAGTCCGTTACAACAATAAGTTAAGCATGCAAGAAAAAAATTGCAAAAAGCTCAATAACCATCATGCTACAACCGTCCTCATCAACTTCTTTTTGTACAACAGCTCCGTAAAAAAACGGATCATAAAACTTGCATATAAACACCCTAAACCATTCATACACCGACGAGTTGCAACTTCATCCACAAAAAAACTACATCCACTTACTATCTATACGTACCACAACAGCTTACATGGGCAGTACTGACAGCTACTAAGCTTTTGCAAAAATTCAACGGAAAAGCCATATGCGAATGAATTCGCAAGAAATATATACCCTGCTTCCTCCCAAGACCAATTGCATACAAAGAATTTCCTCGAGAGAGAGAGAGAGAGAGAGAATCCGTCTCCGCATATGTAACTTCAACATTAAAATAAAACCTTCAACTTTATCGCTTGAAATTCAATGCTGAGAATTATATACAGTCAGGCCAGTGGCCGTATATTGACAATAATAAAACCCCAACATATTTCACTTGCATACAATTCCCATTTAACTTCAATGCTTATAATAACAAACTATAGAAAAACTGTATACACATATACACGTTCAATTAGTATGTACATTACATATAAATTCATAGGAATATGGAGAATCCTCCCAAGAGTATGCACAGCAGTGCATGAACAAGTGTGTGTGTGTATACAATTTGAGATTGTTGGTAAAAGTCGGTGAATGAGTATGTAACCCCAAGTTAGGTAAAACTTGGTCTCAACTGACCAATCAGAGCCAACTTTTAGAGTTATTTCCTTTTATGGGCATAGCTGACGACAAACAAGTCAGAGACAAGGTCTGTGTACAGAGACTGCAGCTCTCTGACTCACGCTGTACAAGCGAAGTGGTTTCCAGAGGCTTATCACATGTAACCGCCAAGCGTTAAGAAGCACATAAGACTCTCCCTGCTCAAGCTATTATGTCCAAGCTGATTTGCAGATCTGAGAGTATCTAAAGCATTTACTGGGATTTAAAACATTGTTGATAATTAATTTTAATAGAAATATTTTAGGATTGTAAGGAAATGAATAGCCAGGTTAGGTTAGGGATTTTTAGGAATCTTAACCGTGATTTACTTCCAAGTAGGGCTACCACGCCTATAAGGTATGAATTGAGGGTTGGTAGTGGCTGAGAGGAGAGATTAGAACGCCTTTCCGTGGAAATCGTAGACGGGGACGTAGATGTGTAAAGAGTTTCTGCGAACCGTTCACTTGACTGTGGCTGGGATTGTAATAAAACGGCAAGCTGGGTGCGGATGAAGCGTCATTGTGCTGTCAGTTGGTGCAAAGAGAAGGAGTCCGTTGACTACTTTGAAAAATCTTGGGAATTAAATTAAAAAGTTGTGAAGAGTTTTTTTTGTTGTTTTAGGAAAAGTTTATAAATTAAATATATCAAAATGTGTGACGACGAAGTTGCCGCATTGGTTGTTGACAATGGATCTGGTATGTGCAAAGCCGGGTTTGCCGGTGACGATGCCCCACGGGCTGTTTTCCCATCAATTGTTGGTCGGCCACGTCATCAGGTAATTATTTGAAAAAATTATTATTGAAATTTTTAGATTAAAATGGAATTTTGAGGATTAGTTGAAGAGTTTTTTAAAAGAGTTATGGGAGAGGCTGAGGATGTGTGATGGGAAGGATTGAACTTGAGGAAATAGCGAGTCATAATTGACCTCGTTTAGAAGATGGAAGTATAGTGGGTTGATGAGTGGAAAAGTATTTGTAATTTGAAATTTTTTTAAAGATGGAGGGAGGAAGGAAGTTGAGGAGGAAATTAGATTTTGAGTGAAATTGAATGTTGAATTGATTTGAAATGAGGTTAAGGCTATGAGATGGAATTTGATGGAAGGAGGTCGATGTGAGATGAACATGTTTTGTGGAGGAATGTGGAAGGAGCTGAGGATTGATGATGGGATTTGAATTGAGATGTAGAGTAATGATTTATAAATTGTGACTTTGTAGGGCGTGATGGTCGGTATGGGACAAAAGGACTCTTATGTTGGAGATGAAGCTCAAAGCAAGAGAGGTATCCTTACATTGAAATATCCCATTGAGCATGGTATCGTCACCAACTGGGATGACATGGAGAAGATTTGGCATCACACCTTCTACAATGAACTCCGAGTTGCTCCTGAGGAACACCCTGTTCTTTTGACTGAAGCCCCTTTGAACCCAAAGGCTAACCGTGAGAAGATGACCCAAATTATGTTTGAGACCTTCAACACCCCAGCAATGTACGTTGCTATCCAAGCCGTATTGTCCTTGTATGCTTCTGGTCGTACCACTGGTATTGTCTTGGACTCCGGTGATGGTGTCAGCCACACTGTCCCAATCTATGAAGGTAAATTTGAGGGATATATGATAATAAAGTAGGTGTGGATGGAAGAGTTGACAGGAATGTCGTGATGTGGAAACGGGAAATGAGAAGGAGTTGTGATTTGATCATTTGTTGTTTTTATTACTCAGGTTATGCTTTGCCACACGCTATCCTCCGTCTTGACCTCGCTGGTCGTGACCTTACCGACTACTTAATGAAAATCCTTACCGAACGTGGTTACTCCTTCACCACTACCGCTGAGCGAGAAATTGTTCGTGACATTAAGGAAAAACTTTGTTATGTGGCTCTTGACTTTGAACAAGAAATGGCCACTGCCGCTTCTTCTTCCTCCTTGGAAAAATCCTATGAATTACCTGATGGTCAAGTCATAACTATTGGAAATGAACGATTCCGTTGCCCAGAAGCACTTTTCCAACCATCCTTCTTGGGTATGGAATCCTGCGGAATTCACGAGACCACCTACAACTCCATCATGAAATGCGATGTTGATATTCGTAAGGTAAGGGCAAAAACCAGGAAGAGTTTTACTTTTCCTGCTTTAAACTTCCCTTCTTGGAATTGCTGTTTATGGAAATGCAAGCATGTTTTAAACCATTTTTTTTCCTTCTTGTTATAGGATCTGTACGCCAACACTGTACTTTCTGGAGGTACCACCATGTACCCAGGAATCGCTGACCGTATGCAGAAGGAAATTACTGCTCTAGCCCCATCCACAATGAAGATCAAGATCATTGCCCCACCAGAACGTAAATACAGCGTTTGGATCGGAGGATCTATCCTTGCTTCCTTGTCTACCTTCCAGCAAATGTGGATTTCCAAACAAGAATATGATGAATCTGGCCCATCTATTGTACACCGCAAATGTTTCTAAGCTGTCGTTCTCTAAGCATTCCTATTTAACATTCCTTTCGTTAAATCAAATCATGTTCATATTTAATCTCCCAAGATATTTCGAGTGTTGAAGCTCTTTGTCAGAATTAAAATTTGTATCGATTACATTAACCATGTTGCCCGGTTTCATGTTTTCGGCTTTTGGCATATTAATGTTCATTCATGTTATGTATCTAATGGCGTTTTTAGATTCACCGTTTTATTAATGTGGCCAAGTTTACATATCATAATATGCATTTCCATTTAAATAAGTTTTTTTTGTAAATATTTGTCTTTCTTACTACTGGGACAACTTCATTGCGTTTTTAGCATGCAGGTGACAAGTCGAAGTGCTGTATACACAAAACGAAAAATCTAGTGCGTAACAGTATTGTAGGTTACTATACAACTAAATGCTGTTCCGACTACGTAGTCCATAGAGCTAGATAATACCAGTGAGTTCTTTATTGCTTCATTACATGTTCTGTTAACATGTGTGACTTGTTCGTCATGTAATTATTTTCATGTTGGAAGCCAATTTTGCTATTGTATCAGGTTCTTCGTAATGACATACTGTTGACGTTGACGATCAATCTTGTACACACTAGTCTAGTCCAAATTTTTGATACCAGCATGAAACTAACGCTTCTGTAAGTTAATCAAATCATAGGAATAGGAACAAGGACATGTAGGCTCTACATTTGCATTATGACCTAATATGCTGAATTAGAGTTTTTATTGTATGGCAAATTCACATTTGCCATTACAACTACCGTGTAATTCTTCTTCAAAAATTGTACCTCTGAAATAATTGCTTTCATATGTTTGAATGTCTATAGGTTTCTCGAAAGGCTTTGCTGGAGAAATTGCACATGACACGACCGCACACCTATTAAAGTATTTTAACTCACGAAAACGTCGATTCTTATGCTGTATGCTGCGGTGCTCAAACATGTGTGAACTGCAAAAAGTACATTTGATGAATTAAATTCAATTTTATTACCAGAGAATACGAGGTCACGGGTTTATCTAAGGTTGCATCCCAAGCCAGTGAGGTGTAGTCTGCGATAGTGCTTTTCCAGTAATTTTATACTAATTTTAGGACATGTATGTAATG